>JAFBJS010005588.1:547462-629150 GCA_016785265.1 Paraplagusia blochii
TCTCTTTAGGAGAGACAAGGATGGACAGGATCAGGAATGAGGTGATTAGAGGGACAACACAGACAGGAAGGTTTGGAGAAAAAGCTAGAAAAGACAGATTTAGAGAAGACGCAACCAAATCTACAGTGTGGTATTTAGTAGGATCGTCCAATGATAACGGCCGACCAATGTTAGCATAATTATGGATTGTCTTAAGTATATTTTTCATTATTCTTTCTCTTAACGTAAACTCAATAACACAATGCCTTGGTTTTGCAGAATTTCAGGGAGAAACAGCTGGACATGAAAGTAAAGGCTGCTAGGTGGCAGCATTGCAGCTTAATTTATCAATCTATTTAATATAAAAGGATATTGTATGTAGAATGTTACTAGCTGCAATTAATTAGGTGGTAACAAACATATAACATATAATTTAGGGACATGAAAAAAATCTGTCCTCTTAGGGCAGAATATAACTCAGAAACACCATTTAACTAATTGCCTTAGCGAGGACGTTTAACTTCTTTTACCACAAGGTGTCCACTCTGAGGGTTTCAGTTAATATCAGACATCCCTACTATTTAGTTTGTTGTTGGACTGACTTTCAATCTCTGTTCCACCAATATTTTCTGCCGACAGCAAAGAAAAAGACATCTTAACTCGACCAAAGAACAACAACAAACCTTCCAGCGTTTCAACCAATAATATACAACAGTGCAGGAGCATGAAGACACCAGGGACATGGAGGACAAGAGCAGAGAACACAGCTCTCATGGAATCACGACGGTAAAGAGAACACATAAAGCTGCTCCTCAGACGCAGCTCTGCAGTCACATGTTCAGCCTTGACTCTTCACACTGAGGAATAACCATGGTGATCATTACTGACTCCTGGAGGCAGAGTGATGGATGGACCACTGTGATATGACCACAACACAACACTGACTCTGCAGACTGCTGCTGCACCATCTGATGGCTGCCATGCTATAACCATCCACCACAGGAAACTGGATTTGCATGATTTTACAAACTCAACTTAGTGTGTTTTTATGTTTTTAAACAGTGAAATTTAAAAACTTTATGTTTCATTATTTTGATAACTTGATAGGTTGGAATAGCAGTGTTAGTCCCGCCCCTGAGCAGGTTTAGGTTTTAATGCAACAAGATGAAGTATCAAAAGAAAATCTATTTGTCGACAACAACATTGATGTGAGTTTCACAAGTCACCATTTGATCACTGAAGATGTGCTTATGCTCTCTTTACCCTTTGATTGGTCAATGATTATTTTTTATCATGACTTAACCAATAGTTAGAACCATTAAACCAAACTGCCCCTCATTGGGTTCTGTCATAAAAACACTGGATAGCTGTGAGCGGCTGTATGAGTAGATGATCACGGCGCTTCTTTTTCTCTTTTCTTTTTTTTTCAGGGGTTGCCACAGCGAGTCAACCATTTCCATCTCACCCTGACCTCTGTCCCCACCCTGTCCTGTCCCTCACTGCATCCATCAATCTACTCTTTGTCTCCTACCTGGTAGCTCCATCTCTAGGATCATTCTTCCACCAATGTATCCACTGTCCCTCCTCTGAACATGTCCAAACCATCTCAATCTGTCTTCGCCAGCTTTTTCTCTGAAACTTCCTGTCTGTGTTGTCCCTCTAATCACCTCATTCCTGATCTCTAAACCAGACGTACATTCAGTGGGTGATCATGGAGTATGTAACTGTGAGGAACATTCTACAGTGATAGCTACAAAAGTGGATTGCAGATCAAATGAAGTAGTAACCAATAGGCCAGTGTCCAACTGAGTAGCATCTTGAATTTCCTCACAGACAATACAGACATTTTAGATACAGTATTATTTCGATTTTTCCCTGTGATAAAATTGTCGGAAACCAATGTTCTGGGAGTTGAAGACTATATTTGCCTTTGAGTCTTTGAGCAACTTATTCTTCAATGGCGACTCCTGATGTACAAAGTCAACCTGTGGCTGAATTTAGAAAAGATTCTTTGAATCAGAGAAGATTTAACATATTTCCCACCAAATGTCACTATGAATAATTTATCATTAATTACAAAAATGTTAATAAATCAATTAAGACGTCTCATTAAGAAGATGACAAAGTACTGGACTATTTCTGTCTATTAACAATGAACTTTTTAAAAGTTTGAGCCGCAGGTCAAACGGCTCTTCCGGCACCTGTTAGTAATTCTTTAATCTTCAATATTTTGGAATTCATTTATGCAGCAGGTAATAAGGAAAAGGTCAACCTGAGAACAACGATCTACTCCAGAGTTTCCAGGCGATGGAACTGGAGAAAGTGTTGAAGGTGAGGACGTAGAGTTTCAGTGTAATTGATGATGTGACAATGTGCCGCCATCAAAATATATGTGTATTTATGAATGTCTCAAGGCAGTGACCGATTAAACATTAAAAGTTTCAGGCACGTTGATTTATATCTTTGAGAGAAGGAACAATGTCCTGTTTAAATCAGACGTTTTAAAATTAAATGCCACATCTATAATAAATACATTTCTACAATCTGTCAAGTCAAGTCACAACAGACCTGGAGAACTTGAGTTTTGATTCATTTCATCATCCTTTCGATGCTATCGGCCTAACATTAGCATAATTATGTAATATTTTCCTCAGATAATTAAAACCCAATCACGGAATGTATTTTTTTTTCAATATGTCTTAGTATCACGTAAACTAGGATCCCAAGACATTTACTGAACTTTAGGGGGCAAACGGCTACACATATACCGTATTTTCACAACCATGACACCATGAGAACGTTAAAGGGAGAAGTGTGGGTGTGGATTGTATATAAATAAAAAACTGTATGGATTGGTATCGGAATCGACGATTTGGAGTTAGTACACTACACTCAAACCCAATTTTGTCGAAAAATCACTATGTTTTGGGAAAACGTAAGTAAGGAAAGGAAAATAAACTCTGTGAAGTGAACATTGGGCAACTTTAAGTCTCGGGGAGCAGTGTGTGGGGACGGTGCCATGCTCAGTGGAACTGAGTGGTAACTCGGCAGCTGTTGGATTCAAACCTGGAACCCAACGGACCCAAGTCCGGTCCCTAACCACTAGGCCAATGCCAACGGCAGACAATGTTTTGGGGTATTTTTGCAATTAACAATAGTCAGCTACAGTGCCCCCTAGCCTCTGTTGATGACAATAACATGTCATAAATGAGATCCTATAATAAGTCGCACCTGTGTGTAAGTCACGGACCATGATAAAGGCTGAAAAAAGTGTGAGTCAAAGTCCAGAAGATATATTAATTCAGTGTGTGAGGCCGAAAATCAAATTCCTTTGTGTTTTGGTTGCATGTCAACTCCATGTGAACCAGGGTTTTTTCAGTGTCCCACAGTCCCCAGAACGTCCTCATTAGGTTTCAACCCACCAAAAAGACATGCTGTGAATTTTGACTAAAAGTATATTATCAGCCTTCGGTGAACATTAATTGAAATGTCTTCTCCGTGCCACACAGGACACAAAGAACTTTGCATCATCACTTTTGGACCTGCAAAGAAGAGCTTTGAAATATTAGACTGTGGAGAGCGCACTTTCAAAGGGATTATTAAATGATTAATGTTGGGAACCAGAGTGTTTCTCACAGCTTTTTAACTTAATTTGCTGGTCACCGTCCAGGATGTTGGAGGACAATTCTGGAAACTGCAGAATGAGACCGACTGCCATAAAAATGTCCTTTAACTCAGATTTTATTGGCAGACACGTTAGACACCAGAGCCAATTTTCATTTGGTTTTCTGACGGAGATTATGGATCCACTCACAGCGACTTTACTGCAGTGCCGCTTCAGACGTCGAGCACAGACGCTTTAAAAGACGCAGGAAATCCCCAGGAGGGGGCGTTGTTACAGTGCTGGGTGAACCAGCCTGGCATTAACATGAGGACGTTTCTCTGATGTGTCTCCGTGGTGCCATAGCAGGAAAACTGTTTTGTTAACAAAAAAAGATTGCACTGAGCTCATAAAAGAAGAAGAATGAAATGTTAAAAGAATGTTCTTTTCTCTTCTCTGATTTTACCAGCTGATGATTTACTAAAGAAAATAATACATGAAGTCAAACTACATTATTTTGTAAAAAGTTATTTCTTTGACTTAAGTTTTGTTCACTTGAGATATCATGATAGAAAAGACATTTTACACTTTAGCCTAGTTGTTCCTTAACGCCTGGTGACCCAGATTTCTTTCCAATTCTATGAACTTGATTTATATTCCGGAATATGAAAGAATACAGTATTTTAAGATTGTGGGTCGTATTTGAGACTTGTATAATAAAATATTATAATATTTCTACCAATTTTCAGCAACCAAAGGCTGAAACAAAGCACTGCGCAACGCAACGGTTGCTAAAATGATACAAATGTGCCCAAACTTTTAAAAGACTCAGTTTTGTTAACAAAATAAAATTCAAAACAACTAAATGTTGGACAAAATGCACATAAATCAATAGGTGAGACCACAAGTTATGTGGGTCTGAACAGTGCAATGCTGGGGGTTTCAAACCTTAAGCCCTGTGGACCCAAGTCCGCTTCCTTAACCACTAGGCCACAACTGCCGACCTAAGCTTCTCAGAGTGAACTTCGTGGCTCACCCTGACAGCCAACAACTGGACAAAATATCTGGCATTGAAGGATGAAAGTGAACCTATTCCTTTCAGAGAAGATAGACATGAAAGAGGAGTGAAGAAAAACATCTATGTCCACCTGAAGAAACCAGAACTCCACATATAATGTCCATGGGAATTTCCTTCACAGAAAAACACAACCATCCAACATCCAAAAACACACCTCAGTATCTCTGAAGTGTGTGTGTTGAAGCAGCTGTAACTGTAGTCACTGATTTCTGTTTGTCTTTTCAGCTCACGCACTTCCACAGCCCTACGACTACATTTAATGTGCACCTCATTAAGGAGGACATTATGTCCTGTAATGACATCAAGCATCAAGGAGAAGCCCGTCTCCAGGGTGACAGCGGTGTTGCTCCGAGGTACGTAGCCTGTGATCTAATCATATGACACACTAATGACCTTCAGCAGCCATGTAACGCACACGTTACAAAAACACATTAAAAAAACACTTCTGACACCTTTGGGAACGAGGTACAGAAAAGACTACCACCAGGGGGAGCACTGTTGGAAGATGAAAGATAAAAATTCAACAAACAACCAAGAGTGAACTGTCCAGACATTGTAAACTGACGCATTCGTTCCCATATCAAACACAACTTGATTAAACAAATCGAACATCCTGCTGATTACAACAAAGTTACAACAGGATTCTTGTCCCTCTAGTGGTGGGAGTTATGAATTGTGAGCGACCGTCCTCTTACACTAGTAACACAGAGTACAACCATCCTAGAGCAGAGGAGAAACACTAAAAAACCTGGACTGACTTTGGCTACAGATGGTGGGAATTCTCCAGAGGCCCTGGAGCTAAACACTTAGATCATCCCAGTAATGAACAGGCCAGTGGGGAGCAGCCTGCTCCGAGTGAGGGACTGAAGAAGAAGCTGAATATTACCAATGTGAAAACCCCAAAAAATTAAAAAAAATAACATGTGACAGTGTTTAGACGCCGTACTGTACTGGTTGATGTTGAAGTAGTGGAACGTTTGTGTCAGAGATTGATCGACACCTGAGCTGGTTTTATATTTCAGATCCTTGATGCATTTTAAGATTGAGATTCTTGTGAGACCAGCCAGGATGGATGGATTAGAGACACTAGGATTAGGTAGAAGACAGGAGACAGAGCTGGAGGTGGAGGAGTTAAAGATGCTGAGATTCTCTCTGGTGATCAGGGGGACAAAACAGACGTGTTGAAGGCAGATTAAGATGGTTTGGACATGTTCAGAGGAGGGACAGTAGTTATATTGGGAGAAGAATGATCTAGAGATGGAGCTACCAGGTAGGAGACGAAGAGGAGATTGATGGATGCAGTGAGGGAGGACATGGAGGTAGTTGGAGTTAGAGATGAGGATACAGAGGACAGGGGGAGATGGAAATTGTTGACTCGCTGTGGAAACCACTGAAAAAAGGGACAAGCTGAAAGGAGAAGATGAAGATTCTCTTTAGGAGAGACAAGGATGGACAGGATCAGGAATGAGGTGATTAGAGGGACAACACAGAAGGTTTGGGGGAAAAGCTAGACAAGACAGATTGAGATGGTTTGGACATGTTCAGAGGAGGGACAGTGGATACATTGGTAGAAGAATGATCCAAGAGATGGAGCTACCAGGTAGGAGACAAAGAGCAGATTGATGGATGCAGTAAGGGAGGACATGGAGGTAGTTGGAGTTGGAATAGAAGATACAGAGGACAGGGGAAGATGGAAATTGTTGACCCGCTGTGGCAACCCCTGAGAAAGGGACAAGTCAAAAGAAGAAGATAAAGAAGAAACATATTACATAGTAAAAATGTATGATTTACAAGCTCTTCCACCCTGTGGTCCAATGCTGTCCAACAGGTGTCGAAGATCCAACAGAAGTTTTTACACCGTCTTCTTCTCTGCACCTCTGATTTCCAGTGATTACTCAATACTTGACTTACACTCCAGAAGTCAGAGGCTGTTTGCTCCTCATCCATCAAGATCTTCATTATAAAGTGTCAGTCTCTCAAACTCCTCACAATCCTGTCTTCAACCAATCAAAACAGCCTTCAAACTCCACTCTCTCCTTTTTCTCCTGAAGTATTATTCATAAATAATATTCACCACAGTTGTGTGTAATTACAGTGACTATTTCTTCATCTGATTAGAATGAAACTCAGATCCAAGCTCAGCAACGAGGTCCGGGTTATTTCATCATAATGAACAGCAGCAGCAGCCAAGGCCCAGTTCCTCTGTAATCCAATTAGTGAACAGAGCAGATTTGTATCCACACACATTTACATGATAATGTCATGGTTGTGTCTCAACTGTTGGCTGACTGAGAATGGGGTCATGGACCATTGTTGGTTTCCCTCCCTGTACTGACAGAACACCATTCATCAGCCCTGTGGTTTAGGAACCAGGTCACTGGGATGGAAAAGTAATCACAGGGTGGAAACTGATGTTCTTTGTTCAGGTTTTTGATTTCAATCAATCACAAAGACCATTTTATGTCGTGTCTTTTCTTGTAACAAGCAGCTGTTCGTCTGCATTCATTATGTTTAACATTAACAGCTGAGTAACGGACGTTTCCACACTGTAAAAAGAGTTTCAGAGGCAACGGTCGATCTGGTCTGGAGGACAGTGATGCCTTAGCTGTCCTGGGAAAAACTGGGTTGAGGCAAAGTTCTAACTGAATGATGAATAGTTTTATTAAACTCTCACATAATATTTTGTTAATATCTCATTCTGCTGATATTGTCCAACCCCTTATTTCCACATCTGATTTCAACCTGTGCAATTTTACGCAGCCATTTCCCTTAACAGTGATGCAAACATCTCAGGATCCTGTGGTCAATTCCAGAAAATTGGACAAAACCCTGGGCTGTGTTATCGGATTTTCAATATTGGAGGAAAAACTAATGGACATTAGAGGAAATACATGGACAGGAACAGGAATGAGGTGATTAGAGGGACAAAAAGCTAAAGAAGACAGATTGAGATGGTTAAGACATGTCAAGAGGAGGGACAGTGGATACATTGGTAGAAGAATGATCCTAGAGATGGAGCAACCAGGTAGGGGGCAAGGAGGAGATTGATCGATGCAGTGAGAGAGGACATGGAGGTAGTTGGAGTTAGAGTAGAAGATAGAGAGGACGAGGGGAGAGGGGAATTGTTGACTCGCTGTGGCAACCCCTCAAAAGGGACAAACCAAAAGGAGAAGAAGAAGGGTCCTACCTAAATAACATAATTATGCTCAGGGTGGGTAAAAATACCAGCCAACATATCCTATCAGACATCCCTGATATAATAATATGAGTAAATAATAACATATCAATAGTAATTATATTTTGTAAAAAATATTCAGGACCTCTACTGCCCTCCATGGGTTGCAGACCCATGTTGAACACCAACCTGACATTTGACTAAAATTCCTTCTAAGAACCTCCATCCTGGACCAATCTGCCTCATCAATCTCAGTTCTTCACCCTCGTCCCTCAGCAGCCGTTTAATCAGTTGGTGGAAAACTAGACCACAGATTTAACACGTCCATTATTGTCCCCTGAGAGCAGTGAGAACTGATTCAGAGACGTCTCTGTAGAATTCTCATCTTTGACAAGTGACACGTCAAGTCATTTGCAAAATGCATGGCAAAAAAATACCACACAAAAAAAAACCACCCACCAGGGCATAGAACTGAAGAAGACTCTTGGATGAGATTGAGAAACAACAAAGAAGTCCAGAAAAGCAGACAAACTCTTAGACTTGGACAGAGACCTGCAAGACTGAGGACCTTAAGAGACACCACATTTACTCCATTAAGAAGAATGGGATTTGGACCAATGAGTCAAAAATCTTTTTTTGCACCAACCATCCATTCATCTACCTATTATTATCCGATTTAAGCTTGCAGGGGCAGCAGTCTCCATGGCCACCACCCAAACCGCACCACACATACTAGACCTTTGTGAACCTTCCTCCAGGAGCCAACCACACATATTGGGATTCGATGTTGCCCTGGAGGTGAACCCTGGAGTCACACACCATTGACTCAGGGTCAAAGGGCCTCTGTGCTGACCATGTGACCTCTAACAACTGTAGTTTCTGACATATAATCTCTCCTTCTGGGTCTGTCTACTAGTCCAAGACCTGTCTTTGGTCACAGCCTGGACATCATTTCAGACACATTTTCCTTTTTTGGTCACAAATCAAAGCCTCAGCATTTATCTGCCTCTGGAAGAAGCTTTTCTCCAGCCTCTCCAGACCATCACCCTCTGATGTTGTTCTCCAAACCCTCATTCATTTCCTCCAGCTTAAACTGCTGTAATGGATTCCTGTCTTAGATGTCTCCTGAACGTCCAACACTCATTTGTGCTGCCAGCATCCTCACACACACACAGTCCTGGCAGCCCATCACCCTCACCCTCACCTCCACCTCCACCCTCCAAACAACTTCAAACCGACTCACTTCAACATCATGGCAGATCATAACAACAACAGATTCCTTCCATCCTACAAAATACTGAAAGAAAAAAAGAGCAGAATTGAGAAAATGGGCGAAAGTTTGGTGAACACATCATCACGTCAATATAATGACCAATGTTGGACAAGTTAATTTAAAAAAGTAACTTTGTACATTACTAGTTACTGCTCGGAAAGGGTAACTAGTTACATTACTAGTTACAAAATTATAAAAGTAACTAATACTAGTTACTTTACATTACTTTATTTTAAAAACACATTAAAAGTAACCTCAACTTGTCACCTGCCGCCGTCTTGCTTGTGGGTGTGTGTGAGACTGTTTATTTCCCTATAAGGTAAGAAGACCCGCCCAGGTCTCTTTCTGATTGGCTTAGCCTAAAACGTTAGCCTCTGTCAACCAATCATTGCTTCCCTTTAACGCATGGGTTCAGTTAGTGTGCACGGCCGTCTTTGACTCATGACCGTGAGAGTAACCACGCACATACTTAGTTATTAGTTACCGAGAAAAGTAGTTTCGTCATGTAACGGCGTTACAAGTAACGCATTACTCCCAACACTGAAAATGACAAATAACCAAAATATGGGCAAAACCCAGATTCAATTTCTGAAAATGCCACTGGGTGTAAATTCAATGTGACACTTCTACGTCTGCTCTGTCTGTAACTCAGTAGATGACCGACCGCCAGCGTCCACCAGGAAACATAATTCCTCAGCAGGATTTAAGGACTGGAGTGAATATGATATCAGCGGCGTGACAACATTAATGATGAGGGATGACTCTCCTCCTGACCCGCTCGTCTCTCCCATCTCTGCACGGCTGAGGTCTGGTCGCTTCTCATTCTCTTCCCGGTTAAAACCTTCTTACATTTTTAAAACTTGCACATAAATAATGTATCCCTGAGTCAGAGCTGTGTGGATCCCAGTAGGTGACTGTCTGGAACAACTCAAAAAGTCATATCCAATAATTTATCCAGCCATCCATCCTTGGGTTACACTGATTATCCTTCACCGCTCCCAGAGGGGGTCTGGGTGGAGCAGCCCCTTGGGCCGACTTTAATCCAATGTCGCTTTCCATTTTTCCCCTCACCTGCAAAGATTTTCTACCCAAAACATGCAGGGATAAAGGATCCTCTTTGGAAATTGAATAAATCTGACTTTATCTAACACATTTGCAATGAAAATGTTTTGTGCGAATTACTTTCCATTTAACTTCTAGGAGTGCTTTATTAATTTCAACAATTAGGTAACTAAAAATGTGCAAAGTTAACCTTTTGCCAATATCTAATATTTTCTTTATTTATAAAATTTTACTAGGAGAGAAATTATGCCTGTGCATTTTACCCATCACCATAGTGCGCAGGGGGCAGCCGGCTAAGGCATCCAGGGAGTAGTGTGTGAGTCTTGGCACCTCAGCCGTAATTTGGCAGGAATCGAACCGTGGGCCTTGTGGGCCCAAGTCCGTTTTCTTAACCACTAGGCCACCAACTGCCCAAATTGTTGAAACACTCAATCACACAGTTACAATATGCATTGATATGGATGTAAAGTATGTATTGGCAGTGTAATTATTCACAATACATTGCTCTGATTGAGCTGCAATGCTGCCATCTAGTGATTCTCAGTGTGAATTACTCTCAGATTAAACAATTTTCACAGTTATTATTGGCTCGTTTTAAAAGGTCCATGCAACGCTTTTTTTAAAGGAGCTCTCAATTAAATGTAATTTTTGGTAACAACTAGGAATGTGCAAAACTGACCTTTTGTCAATAGCCAATATTTTATTTATGAGAACATTATAAATCTCTCGGGATCTACATTTTACCCATCACCGCAGTGAGTAGGGGTCAGCTGAGCCAGCGCTCGGGGAGCAGCTGTAACTTGGCATTAGGGGGATTCAAACCAGGGACGTTGCGGGCCCAAGTTCGTTTTCTTAACCACTAGCCCACCAACAGCCCATATTGTTGAAACACTTAACAGCCACTAACTATTCATTGATACGGATATAAAGTATGCATTGGCAATGTAATTGTTAACTTTTCTGGCCCATCCACTATGTTGCAAGTGTCAGCATTCTGGATACACTGCACTGATTGAGCTGCAATGCTGCCACCTAGTGACTCTCACTTTCATATTCAGCTGTTTTTCCCACAAACGACATTTGGCAAAACCCAGACATTGCATTAAGAGTTATTAACTGTCATTATAAACAGGTAAACCCATAAAAATTCTTACAGATTTTACATAATTCTGCTAATATCAGGCTGGTAGAATTTGCATAAACACAGAGAAGATCTTTCTCCCACACACAACGAGGACACGAAACGCCTGAAGGTCAAATGATTTGGTTTGTTTTTTTGTTTATGGACAAAATTGAATTTTCCATTATTGTTTCTTCACTCACGGAGCCGCCGAGGTCTGGCAGATTTATTATGCACTGCAGTCTTTTCATTACAACACACAGCAGCTCCATATTGCACAGTTGCTCTACAGATTGGACTTTACTAAATTAATTCCTAGACAATCAGGGCGTCCCGCATCTATTTGTGCCGCGTGCTTCCCAGTGTGGCGCTGCGATGAGCGGTGGCCTTGTAACACACTTTATTAAACAGCAGGTCCACATAATTCAGACAGACCGTCCACCACAGAGACACAGGACATAACGGGGAGCCGTAAAGGGTATAGAAGCCATACTGGAGGGACACGTTGAGGAGACTCATAAAGTCAAAACCAACAACACAACACATTATCTCTGCCTTGTACAGAGCCGTAAAGTGACACTGTGTGACAGAAGACGGTACTAATGTGGTGGAAGACGAGGGACAAGTGCCCAACCACTAACCTTCTTTAAGGTCAGAACAAACCCAAATTACATTGCACTGCATGGAACCTTCTTGTGGGTAAAGAGGCCACTGGAAATCCACTGCCCCTAACGGGATTCGAACGTGCCTAGGAGGTAAAACCTGGAATTTTACACCAATTATATAAATTTCTAGGAGACAAAGAGGAGATTGATGGATGCAGTGAGGGAGGACATGGAGGTCCTTTCAAAGCCAGAAGAAAACCTTTCCATTTATGTAGAAGTTTAAATTCCAAGGTGATTCTCTAACACAGAGAGTTCCATACGGACCTTAAACACATCGTATGGTTTGATTTGACTTCTCCGACTTGTTTCCATGACAATTATATTTGAAAATGGGGGAAACTGTGGAATAGAAATGATTATCGTTTCCCAGAGGACAACCCTGGGAATTTCAAATGCCACGACTGAACATACACACACACACACACACACCATCAAGCTTACTTTCCACATAATTAACTGAGGAACAGTAAATCTCTGAAGTGTGCAGTAACAAGGCAAATAAACAATAAACTGAAAATTCTTGTCGTCCACTTCCTCCAAAAAAAAAAAAAAAAACCCAGACCTGGTGCAGACAGGTTATCAGACCTTGGGTGACTCATGGTCAGTGTTTGAAGAAAACAATTCCTGGAAGTTGTTTTTTGTTTTGTTATTTCTTTTCCTTTTTTCCATTATTTTAATCATTAACCAAAAAAACATGGCTGAGAAACTAATCCTGGACTGAGGACAGAAACGAAAACTGAGGGACTCAGAACAACAACTGTCAGAAAGACTGGAATGCTGCTTCCCTTGCATTTCAATTTGTTCCCCGGGTTTAAAAAAAAATGAAAATCCAGCCTTGCACCAGAAAAAGACAATGGTTCGACTCCCACGCTCATGTCTCCTGGGTGTTGACAGACCAAAGCCGGTGTTTTCTGGGGTGAAGTCCCAGCAGAGCACGGCTGTCAGCGCTCGGTGAAAGCATCAGGCAGGTAGTAGTGAAAAGAATAAACAACACTGACGTCAGAGGGAAATAATTTCATTGTGGAGGGACGGCCGCGGTCTTTCTGCTTGCCTTGCTCTTTCCCAGTGAGTCGCAGCTGCTCGCTCGGCACAAAGATTCAATAGCGAGTTAGTCAGAAGGTAGGCAGGAAATTTTTCAAGGTAATTTAGGATCAATGTTGCTGCAAATATGGGTTTATGTTCACAGAGAAGACAGGATAAATATATACTGGACCACGTCCACTCACTGGATTGTTGGTCTCCTCTGACGCAAGGGTAAGTCATAAAGATGAAAGCCTTTATAGATTACAACATTGGTTCTGATCCATAAATAATACTAATACATATACAGTGGTCCATCCTCTACAGCAGGGTTAAATTCCAAGATGTTAGATGCAACCGTTGGTTTGTCCCTTTTTCAGGGATTGAGTCGACATTTTCCATCTTCCCCTGTCCTCTTCATCTTCAACTCTGTCTCCAACTACCTCCATGTCTTCCCTCACTGCATCCATCAATCTCCTTTTTGTCTCCTACCTGGTAGCTCCATCTTGAGGAGGATACATCAAGGTGTATCCACTGTCGCTCCTCTGAACATGTCCAAACCATCTCAATCTGTCTTCTCTAGCTTTTTCTCCAAACCTTCCTGTCTGTGTTGTCCCTCTAATCACCCCATTCCTGATCCTGTCCATCCTTGTCTCTCCTGAAGAGAATCTCAGCATCTTTAACTCCTCCACCTCCAGCTGTCTCCTGTCTTCTGCCTATTGACGTTTATTTTAATCCTTGGTGAAGGATTACGATACATAATCATGAAATACGGCAAATGGTACTTAACTAATCTTTCACAAACCAGGTTTTCTCATATGTAGGTCATTCTTTGCCTGTGTTACAGAATTACTTTTCTACGTTTGATCTAGAAAGTGCTTGTTTTCAAGGAAAATATTAAATATTGAATGTTTTTTTCTTGGGTACTTCAAAAAGTGCAACAAATCAAGAATCAACTAAAAAAAGAGTTGTAATACAGCAATGATTGATTGATAATTTGAGCTGCAATGCTGCCATCTAGTGCCTTTCACCATCCTATACATCTGTTTGTCCCCAAATCCATTTTGAGGGAACACATCATTCGGGCAAAACCCAGACACTGCATGTAGTGTATGTATACGTATGTGGACATATATGTAAACATACATATTTTAGATTAAGATTTTTTTTTACTGTTTTAGCAACAAGTTTGCATTTAAAGTGATACATTTTGGCATTGACACAGTGTTCTGATAGGGATCGATATCTGGGCGGTTGGTCATTCCAGTCCTCAGGGACGGCCAAAGTCAAACTTGAATTTATCTCTAAGGAGATAAGATGCTGGTTGAGTGTGAAGTCACACAACGACTTCACATTCATCACCAACCATTTATTATTTCTTGTGTTTACCCCAAATGGCCTGATATAAATCTATAACACACCACAGAGTTCCTCTGCTGTCAGCTCCTCCTGCTGGCTGATATCTGCACCAGGACACCTGGTTTGTAAGATGTTCATTACACTTGCTTTCTTCCGGCTGATTGAGCTCTTTCTCATTCATTCATTCACTCACTTCACTTCATCATGGTGGAGGTCACAGTGGAGACAGCATCCTATTTCAGCTGACATGAGGGGAAATGTCACCAGTCCATCACTGGGACACATAAAGAGGCTGTGGTCAATTAATCTACAGTTCAATCTGCATGGTTTTAACAATGATGCTGAACACACATACATACAGTATATACTAGGGATGTCCAATTACATCAGCCAACTGATATTATAACCCAATATAATATTATATTATAATATTTTGGAATATAGTCATGTATTTTCCATCCTTGTTTTCTTCAACTTCCTGTTCATTTCAATGTTTGCTAACACTAAATATATATTACCTGGAGAAGACAATGAACACTGAAACATGGAATTGCCTAAAAGCACTGTTATTGCAGAAAAAAATGTCATAGCAATGAAAATGAAATGATTTTGGTTATTATCAAGAAAACAATGGGAAATGGCCTCTCATGTCATCATTATCCAGGCTTTACAATGAACAGGAAATTGAAGAAGAAAGAAAACATCTCTTTTTTTCATGACCATTTCTGTAACAATCGAAGAGTTTTTTCTTCCATTGAAAACCACATGGGTGCATTGGAAATAAACTGCGGTGTAATAAAGTGGAAATCACTAGATGGCAGCATTGCAGCTCATTAAATTAAGCTCATACAAGCACTCCTATATCGGAAAAAAACAACAATGACATATCGGCTCAGCTACATCTTATGGCAGAGGAGGAAATCATGAAGTAATGGTGTCAATAAAGAGTAGAATAAAAACAGTGTTCATCATTACAGCTCCCCCTACAGAATAACGATATAAATCAATTTCTTCTCTACCTTGATCCTTCTCAGAGTCAAGGTGGACATGCAGGGTCAGGACCAGTGGGGAGGGCGGGAAAATCCTTGGACAGTCAACCAGTGCATCAGTGGGTCACACTGATGGCCAATAAAGACCAGGGTTATAAAGATGTGGGCTCAATTAAACATAAACAATTTATTTATCAACGTTTCATTTTTGTCAAAAATGCAAAATCCAAATTAAATCCAAATATCTATATCCTCGCTTGGTGACTTTACAGACCGCCTCAGGGGTCACCAGCCGCATGTTGAAGACCAGTTTCCAACAATATAAACACATGTGCTGCAGTGCAGACACAAAATGCATGAATGGAAATAAATATTGGTCAAAAAGACACTGATATTTTTTCTTTCTTCACAACACACGTGAATGAAGTCGGGTATGGATTCAACCCAGTTTCTGGGTTTATCTGAAGGTTCAATCAGACCATGGCAGTGGTCTGGTTTCTCCAACCTCACGTGAACAGCAGCTAAATCACTGCTGCCATAAAACACCTCTGTGTTTAGCAGAATTACTAAAAAAGCATGGATATTGCAATGGAACTGGGTAAAAAGAAGACCACTCAGAGGTTAAACGGGTAAAGGAAGTTGAGATGAGGTGAGAAAGAGAGAGAGAGACAGTCAGTCTAACTGCATGACTGTCTCACTCTCTGCGTGAGTGTGCGACAGAAGCTTTGAGCGGCTTCACACACAGGTGCAAAGACAAGAAAGAAAGGAAGGATACAATGAGTTACATCACATACAAGCAAGTCCAGAGCAGTCCAGCCTCAGAGCTGAGGTGGTGCTGCTGCCTCCACCTCCACCTTCACCTCCTCCTGCACCTCCACCTCTCTCTCCCACAACATATCATGTCGGTGCAGGTCAGGGAGAAATTTAATCCCCTGCACAGAAAAATAAGCTGTTTGGACACAACACACAAACACCCTTCAGCTCAGACCCTCCGACCAACCCGGTTCCTGTCTGAGAAGCTTTTCCCTCTAAACAAAGATAAAGAGGAGCTGATTTCAGCAGCTGCAGCAGCAGCAGAGACCGTGAATCATGCAGCAGCAGCAGCAGCAGTGACTGTGTGATGTAGTGTGTGATAACTCCTCTCACTGCCGCCTCACTGGGCTGAAGGAAAGGTCTAAGGCTCCCGGAGCAGGACTTACCCTCTGCGGCCACCGCGCACCGGGCAAGAAGTGAGAGCATCCCCGCCGCCAGCAGCATCCCCGCCGCGGCTCCCCGGCTCCGCCAGCATCTCAGCGCCTCTCCTCCACCTCCAGCATCCGTCCTCAAACCGGGAGCCATATCCTGTGGTGGGGAAGTTGCTGAAGTTTCGGTCGTGAATAATACATTGGATCGCGGTCCTTGTGCGTGAAACGTTGGGAAGAAACGGCTGAGGCGACGGTGCCGCGGTGTGGATGCACGCGGTGTCCAGATCTGGATGGATGGATAGAAGGAGGGAGAATAGAGGAGGGAGAGAAGGAGGGACGGAGGGAGGGAGAGGGGAGGAGGAGAGGCGGGAGGAGAGGAGGAGAACCGGAGGTTTGAGGTGGGAGGCGATGGGAGGGATTTTATTTTATTTTATTTTAGAAATTCTCCTCTACCGCGGCGCTGTCCACCAATCAGCGGCGTGATGCGCAGCACACAGACGCGCACTGTTCCACAGGTTTGACATTCAGAGGCTCATTCAGAGCAGCTGCCTCTGCCTCACAGGCACGTGATGTCCTCAGGTGACGCTGGGTGACAGATTTAAAGCTGCTGCTGCTGCTGCTGCTGTTGCTGCTGTCTTTATCCTCCCTCTCTCTGGCCACTACGGTCAATTTCAGCTCTGCTCGCTAAAACGAGAAAAGGTTAACATTGTGTTGTCTGGCGCCCTCTGCTGGTTAACCAAACATACTGCACTACCAGGTGCTGATGAACTCGCCCCCTTTCTGTAGAAATTGTGCAGCTTCAGCAGATTTTCCAGGACGATAAAAACTAAGTGTGTGCAGCTCGGCTCTAATAGAAACCCAGGTTCTACAGCAGTGATGGACGAGGTCCACGGTGCCGGACCTTAGCGGGTCGAAACATGTCCGACACAGAACTGACTCAGTTACTGCATTTGACATTGTTTATCACAGGCTACTGTTTGAGGACAAAATAGTAGATGTTATTTCTTTTTAGTGACGTAAAATCATTCTGAAAGGGGAGACCAAGTTTAGTTCTAACATGGGTAAAGTTGTAGCACCAACCAGGTAGGAAGACAAATAAAATAATATTAATAATACTTTTAATAATTTCAATTATATTATTTTAATATTCTTAAGTAATTTTAATAAATCCGGTTCCTTAGTTGGATAAGATAGAAGGTATGGCATGTCATCATTTTTGTTTTTACCCACTTCTTTCCCCAAACCCACCTGGTGGTTGTCAGGACTAACAGGCTCAGGTAAAGTAAAGTTTTGACCAAAATACATTTTTTCTTCTAATACTATAACAAATAAAATAAAAAAAAACTTTGAACAAAATCAGATCAAAAGTTCATATCGGATATGTTAACTAAAATGTGACAAATTACCTTTGGAGGCACCGGAAGTCTCCTGAGCAAACATCCTGTCCGCACTGTGAGGAGCAGTTTCTGCCACACTATGGCGGATCAACGTACAAGAGTATCGATCCAACTAACTGGGCCTAAGTGTTCGACAGTATTGTCCATCTTCAGAGACCCGCAGAGTTCCGCTCCAGAAGTTAGTGTTCATCTCCGCTAACTTTACAAGCTAACCGTGACCATTAACTTTAAGGCTGCCCAAAGTAAAGTAGTTATTATAAGCCTTATAAGTCGAAAAACGATACCATTTAGTGAGTCAATGTTCTAAATACAAGATAAAGTAATCGAAAGTTACTGTTACTTTTTAAATCTAGCTACAACTGTTACTCAGAGCTAACGTCTATTCTATGGCGCGAAGCACAGGTGAAGCTAATGGCGACTCCAATGGTGATTGTAGTATCTTGATTGGACCACAAGATGTCAGGCGAGACCCATTTAGAACAGGAACCAGCTTTTTTTATTATTATTATTGACCGGATCATGCCGGGGACTGGACATCAACTCTGATAGTTAAGACACAATAGTTGTAAGTTTATTATTATTTTCAAGTGACCAACAAAAGCCTTTAAATAAAAACGAAATATGTTAAAATAAATACTTAAATATATAAACACACATTCGTGTGTATATATACATACTCTATACTCTATATATCACTATATATACTCAAAAATATTTTTTTCCTGTGTTCCTTTTCCCATAATTTTCCAAATTTAGTTCTAATTACACATAAATATTGTCCTGTATTCCTCAGCAGTTCACCTGGTATAACATATAAATAAAAAATAAGACACTTTCTTTTCTTGGTTCTCAGGAGGATACATATGTACATACATATATACAAAATGTGTTAAAATGAAATAAAATGCATGAGTCAGAAGCAGGTGCATCAATAATTTTTTTAATTCAAAGTGAATCTTAACAATAATACACCATAAAGTCTTATTTTGACACTCACCAAAAGAGTCACCTGGAAAACCCGCTTAATGTGACAAAGTATAGAAGGCTTGGTCACACCTAAATCACTGAGAACTAGAGAGGAAACACTACCGCAAACTGTAAAGAGAGACATCACATCCATAGAGTTAGTTTTCCCAGTCCTCATACTGTAAATATTGCACAGTGCAATTGCTACATGGCAAACTAGTGTAGCACAAAATAAAAAAAATAAAAGAAAATAAAAATAGCATACGTAGGAAATAAAACCAACCGAAAAAGCCACAAATCTACGGGTTTTTAACAGTAACAGTTTAGATTTCATAATCAAGTCTAAACAGACGATCCCATAACTTGCAGTGTGAATTAACTCTGAAATTCATAGGTGACCGGAAAAGCAAAAAAATAAAAACAAGACAGAGCTCGACCAATCAAATCAAAGACAGTAGCACGTGTAGAATAATACAGACCCTGAATTAACGTTTCTAAGAGGATAATACCGCAGCAGATCTTTCTGATAGGAAAAGTCACCACCATAACGGTTTTACAAATGACTCCGTTGTATCGGTTAAATGTTAAACAATTCCTTATTAAAAACCAACAAAAAAACAACCCCACAAATCAAGGCTATCAATAATGTGAAAAAAAATTAGAACTTTTTTTTTTATTTCCTTGCATCCATTATATTTTTCCTATCCTAACAAGAACTTGGAGAGTGTATGCAGGCGCATTGCTGGTGAATACCTTTGGAGGAATCAAAAACACAGAACATTTCACATGCGTATTACTGGGGAACTATATTTCAAGCACTAATCTGCCAGGATCATGCCTCGTCATCACGCCGTCTCTATTTGAGAAAAGAAAACAACAGTGGAGTATGGTCCGGTGGAGCATACTGTACAGAGGTTTGAAGGTGGACAAGGTTTAAACACTGGGGTCTGACTGCAGAGGAACTACACTCGTGTCCAGGATAGAGCAGAACAGTTGACTCACTGATAGTATGGTCGATACAAAGCTGCTCTGAGCGTCAGGTTTTGGACAAAGTCAGGGGAACCCGGTGGAACGTGCAGGGAGATGCAAAACGTGGGAGTTATCTAAGAACACTTGGTGGTGCAATGACCGCACAATGTAGAAAATATTGCATCTGTTCAGCCAGAGTGACTATCTGAACCTCACTGAGGGACATATCATTCAAAAAGTTCAGGTGTTGGGAAGGGAGTGGGGCTGAGGGGGCGTTGTAATTGTGTTTTCTGTACAACCAGGATCAACTTCTCTGTGTTCCCTACATCTGACCAGAGAACAATCCTTAGACCTGATTTAGGAAGTGCTCTGTGGATCAAGTCTGTGGGAGGAGGAGGAGGAGGCGTCTTCCTGCTACCTATAGATAAAAAAACCTATGGAAGCAATTATTCCAACCACAAACTGCTATTTTGCCCACTTAAAAAAAAAAACTTAAGGCATTAACAGCTTGTTTCCTATATGTATCTTGCCAACATGCAACTATTTTTGGATACTTTAAAAACCAACACCTGTCTGCTAACTTAGTTAATTTAGCTAAATTTTAGCTTGCTAACTTTGCTTATATTGTAGTTATCATGTCGGTATAATAAATATTTGGTCTAACTTTGCCTAAACCTTAACTACTTCTGACTCATTTATAACTTGTTCTCTATTCTCTCTCATTTTTAAGCTACCTAAAACTTTATAATTATTTAATTACTTAAAACTTTCAGAAATGTTAGAGATCCGTTTTGCAGCAAACGTAATGCAATGGTTTCGCAGCAAAACCTTGAGTGAACTAGTGCAGCAGTGACCCCTAGTGATGGGACAACCTTAGGGTGGAATCAGCCTCCACCTCCAACAGACTTCTTTACCCAGAGACACCTCTGGAGGCCAGCTCTGTCCACGTGGCTACATCTATTCTTCAGAATCAGTCAATCGAGATTAGACTGTAATAAAGTCCTGCAGTCACTGCCCATGTGACCATGTGTGGGTTGGTTTAAGTCAATTAGGAGGAAAGTGGCCGATTGAAGGATAACGGGCTCTAACTGGACTCTTCCATCTTCCTCCTCCAATTGACGCTAAGGAATCACCATCTTGAAATCTCACTCTCCTTCAGGAATCTCAAGGCACATACACAGTGCTGCTGACACTGTCTCGTTTTCATTGAGGAACACGTAACGACGACCAGGACTTTGCATTGACATTACATTATCTTTTGATATGAGACACTCATAAAGGGGAGAAGCGATCCAAACCCAAGGCAGTTTCTGAACAAACAAACCAACGGAATAAAAAAAATCCTAGCCTGATAAAACACGGAGCAAATAATAAAACATTGCTGTTAGAAATTAATTTAACTGAGGTTAACATTATTATTTGGGCTTAATTCATTTTTGGACATACCAGTCAAAGGACCCCACAACCTCAGAAGCCTAACTGACCTGTACGAGTGCTTAGTGGTGAGTGTGTCTGTGTGCCATTACAGAAGCATTTCCATGCATTTCTTTGTGCTCCCGTCACACGTCAAAGAGTACACTGCAAAACGGCACGATGAAAAGTTAAATCAATCCTGCAAGCTACAGCTTTAGATGTGTACAAAACATCAATATGAAAACATACATACAAAAGAAATTAAGTTACATCGATACATCATTTATATGCAGTGATGAGCCCAAAAAGGTTAATAAGGATAAAATACTGATGCAAAAAACACACAAACGCACACCCCGAGAAACAACAAATGCATCTAATGTTCATCATCATCAGCAATACAGTAGTTACAATGACACTCCAAATAGGAACGCAAAAAAAAACCAAAACACAAACACTAAAATAAAAACAAAATCAAAACCACTTCTAATTCAGACAATTAGGGACCTATACAAAAGTAGCAAAGTTGAAACTCAGAGAAATCACCTAATTTCACAGCTATTGAAGTGGCAATAATCATATAGCAGCTTAACTATGATACATTCAAGAAAGAAATGATACGACTTATTAATTTGCCCAATAAGCTAGACAAAAACCTCAGCGTTTTTTTTTTTTTAAATACAAATAATTTTTTTTAATAGGTTGTTTTAATGTCACCCCATTCTATAACTAACAGTATAACTGAGGTCTATGCAAACAGAATAGCTACCTTGCTTAGGAAATGAATTACAGTCTTTGGTGCTGCACAAGCAACTTCATTTATGAATTAAACACAGACGCACACACAAAAAAAAAAAAAAAGACACGCCCAACTAGTAAAAATGAACAGAAACGCACACACAAATCATTTCAACGTACATATATATAAATGTATATATACATGTACAGAGTGACGATATAATTTAACCTTAGATTTCGGCAACGCAGACAACCTGTAGAGACATCTTGATCTGCTCCACTAGTTTTTTTTTAAGCTTTTTTTTTAGCTAAATGTATAATGATGATGTATAAGGATGTCCCATAATATGAATCACCTCAAATTTCAATATTAATAAGTAGGGTCTTCATTTTCCCGTTATGGAAAATCGGTTGACAAAATGCCAGGGTTTTGCTTAACTTGCTGAAATCACTGCATAGAACTATATTGATCAGTTGATATCGGAATCCGAAATTAAGTACACGGAATACATCACCAAAATTGAAATCGCAAAAAGTTAATATTAGTCATCCTACATGATAATAATGATTTTATAGCCTCATTTATTAAATAAATGTCTTTTTTGAACATGAAATTCATTTTTTTACAATCCTATTTAGAGGAAAATAAGCAATAAGCAGTAAATCATGATCTACTCTGCAGCAGCGTTTTTTTTGTACATGCTTGTTTGAAAGCGAGGACAGTAGGACAGTCCTGTTGTGAACATGTGACATATGGAGGAAAATGTTTATCAACATTAAGAATTAGCTACAAAAAAACCCAGCAGAGCAAATCTAGACTCCGAGATATAAAGTCGAGTGTAGGTCTTACCACTAGTCCTTACTGACACCATCACTTTTACAAATACACATATACATGTTTATATATATGTACGTTTGTATATATTCTCCCTGACGGAATGTATAAAATAAGCAGTTGACATCAATAAGTCTTAAGCCTTAAACAAATGTTACAATATAAAGGGAAAAGTTAACTTTTGTCACACATGCATAAATGAGAGAATTGCACACAATAACTCACACCTTATCAAGCATCTGTACTAAATACTCTATAATATACTGTATGTCCATATATGTGTGTATATCATATACTGCATGGTTTGCTCAGGCTCAGAAAAATTCCAAACCATTACTTTTGCATTTTTTTTCTCCTCGCCTAATCAAAGCCATGCCCACCACACTTCTAGAAACATCTACCAAACAAAGTGAAAATGAAATCGTACGAAGACGAGGGAAAAGAAAAATATGGAGACAACGGAAAACAATTCATAATAATTAACGACTTTTTAGATTGTATTGCAGTTTCATTAAACAGTACAAATACTGTTAGTAATAAGAGTTTCACTAAATAGAAAAGTGATTATCAAATATTAAGCAATACTCAGTACTTGCACTTTGTACACTAGTTAATTCGGGAGAGGAAGGGAGGAGGAGGAAAAAAAAAGGTTGTTTTTTTTTTTCGACAGCGAGCATTCGCAACAGCAAAGCATGCTGTTCTTCTGAAGAGAACCCAAAGTTAACACTCACGTCACATTGAAATATACACCGACTCCAAAAAAAGATAAGCACCGCTGTCCGCGATATATCACATCCATGCAGGCTATGCATGGACATATACACAGGTGCATATATATACTCACACATAGAATGCATCGACTGATTGGAATTTCAAGTGCTGCAGTCCAGTACATTAATAATCGTGTATATAGTCATATATAAGTAGTAGTTACATTAACAACCTCAAATATGTAAGGCACTATGGCTGGGGGACAGTAATACAATGCAGCGAGTCTTGGTGACGCACACACAATAAGAGCAACGTCTACGCATCGTTCAGTTTTGTTGTACATTTTTGCTCATGCAGGACCACATGCAGCGTGAGATACAACCATACTTTTTTTTGTTTGTTTGTTTTAAAACTGGTTAACTCGACATCGCTAAAACACCGAAAAAAGACACAGAGAAAAAGTAGGGGAGGGCAGGGTAGGGGGAGTACAAATACTTCAAACGCAGTCTGGACGTACAACGCGAGTGACATACTGTATGCATCTGTCGAATCTAGAGCTAGAGACTGGGATGGCTTACAAACATGGATGTGTCTTGCACATGTATAGAAGGCAATATAGAAAAATAGCTGGGATCCGGGGCGGGGGGTGCAAAGTCCTAACTATTCAATACCACCCCAATTATTTACCTGTTTTGAGGAGTATTTGTAGAAGATCCAATGCAAATATATATCAAATGTGCAAAACACATTGCGTGTGACTTTAAACTACCCATTCAACCTTTCAGCAAATCACTCATACAATGTTTCTTTTAGTTTTTTTTTTCCTTCTTTCCTTCTCTTTTGCCCAAATCATCTCCACCTCAGAAGCCAGTATTTCTTCTTTTTTTTTTAAAGCTCAAAGTTCAATTACACCCACGTGGACATGATAGAAAAAATAGCTTGCTTTCTCTGTGTTTCTGCCATGGTTTTTGAAAATGAAAACCATGTGGTTTGAATGCGGGATTGGCTCTGTTAACCGTAGCCCTCAGGTGGTGTGGACGACGCCCTGGGTGCTCAGATGTAAGGGTACTGGTTTATTTTGGTGGGGCTGAGTGGGAAACTGGCATAGGCCGGCGAGGCGATGTATGAGTGCGGGGGAAAGAGGGGCTTGAACTGGCCCTGTGGGTGTAAAGTAGGGGAGGAGAGCAGCCGGGGGTTGATGCCCACCGTCACCTGATGCACGATACCTGCGGGGTGGGAGAGGCTGTAGGTGGGCTGCAGCATGGGGCGAGAAGCTCCAGGAGAAGCCAGCAGGTGAGCCATTGGGGCAGCTGTGACCAGAGGCCCAGACGGTGGGTAGGACAACAAGGTGGGCTGAGAGTGCGGGTGACCACCGAGGTGTGGATGCGGCCCTGTAGTGTGGTTGGGGCTGCTGTGGGACAGGGTGAACGCGTGTCCATGCATGGTTGGGGCGATGTAGGCCTGCGGTCTGCGGTGGGACAGGTTGCCATTCCATTCCTGATGGCAGGAACCAAAATGCTGTACCTGAAGAGAAAAATGTGGAAAAATAAAAATTAGAATACGAAGTGAGGAAACTGAAGGGTGTTAAACTTAGACACTAAAGAATTAGAATTTGATCTACTGGTGGAAAAGGCATGAAGAGGAAAAAGTGTATTGTTTTGTATTTTATCTGTAACAACTCAATGGTGTTAAGGGTTCTTCTTTAGTCTTATCTGACTATTTTGTCAGATCACTTAATACGCCTTTAAAATCCGTGCACTCTATGGCCTCAAAAAGTGTATATACATTTTCAAAGCATTTACTCTCTTGTCTAAGAATGTGGGCAGGCTTCTCTCCACCAGGATCTGGGTTGCATTTCCTCTGAAATCAACTGCATCAAGATCATTTGTTTATCTTATGAAACAAAAGCATTTCAACAATCCTTTATCTGTTCCTTTGGAAACACCAAGCTTCCCGAGAAAACATCCACAGCATTCAGGAAGTGGTTTGTGTTTGCATGTCTTTGTATACATGTTTTTCCATTTGTATTTTTGTCACAGCGTGTACTCACCTGCCCAAAACCTAAAGGCTGCTGCTGCTGGGGCTGGAATGCAGGGTTGATCTTCTGCGGTCGGTTGACGAGGGGAGTGGAGTGGTGATGCTGGCGCCCAGGAATGCCTCGTCCTTTGGACTGGCACAATGAATCTAAGACTGGGGTTGGACGTGGTGCGGGGTTGGATCACAGACAAGCGGAGAGGAAATGAAGAAAATCTGTTGTTTGACTTATCATACTCATATGAATAAAAGGCCAAAAAGACAGAGAATAAAACCGACAGCAGGAACAGCAACATGTGGCCAATGATTTCAGCTGCCTTTGTCATCAAGTCTGCACCTTTAAACAAAGCGGCACCTGTCCACTGAATATGATCTGGCAGATTATTCTTAGTAAAGTTTGTGGAGAGGCCAGTTTACAGTTGGTGGTCAGACCACCGACTATAAATACAGCTGGCGTGCTAGAATAGCAACCTGTGCCCTTTTATGTGAGGCCCAGGATGCAATCGTTTTGGTTGGAAAGGAAGAAGTCTTTCACGTGAACAGAGCGTGACTCAGTTTATGGTTTGAAAGTTGAATCCCTCATTTGAAATACTTATAGAGTCAGTCAGTAGCAGCAGTTTTCAGGAGTTGCTGCAGTATAAAGCTTCCATTCACCATGCACAACAAAAGAAAACATTCAAACATGTTTTCTTCTTTGTCGTGTGTGATCTCTTCTCACGTAAGTTGTAATCTTTGTAGCAGGGAGAAGCAGAAGTTTTGCTATGAAAAAATAAGTAATACATATTTTAATAGTTCTAGTGGGTAAACAAAAAAAAAAGAAATTTAGAACAAATAAAAATAAGGTTAGGGTAACATTTTTAAAAAATGCTTTGATTAAATCGTCTTCCTATAAAAAGAAATTACTGAAGACAAATGCTTGCCAAAAGAGCTTAATAAATGTCTTCCAGTGCAAATAACTACATAAACAGTTTAATATAATTTTATGGTAACTAAAGCTTAGCAAAAACAAGGTTAGTATAGAGGCAAGCTCAAATGTTATGCTGATAATTATCCTAAAAATACATCGCAAATAGAATCATATGTGAAAAAAACGAGTCATTTTCCTATTCTTTTTCACTGTTGCGTGGTGTGATGTAGCTTTATAAATAATGGTCTACGTCCACACTGATGGAGACACCATCAGAGTCGGTGTGGAGCCAGTTGAAAGAGTGTTGACAGCAAACACATATGCACTCCAAAGATCACCAGGCAGATACACCAGGACAGGTCAGCCATAATCACCTGTGAGAACCTCTGTGGCCTACTAAGACTGGGTAATCCCAGGCCATGTGACCTGTGGAGCAGACAGCAGCAATGGTAGTGACTGGATTTTCACTGGGCATGACCTACTCATGCAGGAGAGGATATTACCAACAGTGTGTATTCAGACACAGCAAGTGAACCATAGCCTTATGCTGTGTGTTGTGTCACAAACCAACGCCAAACAAAAATAACCAAAAAATTAACTTGCATTTTACACATATGTTGGAGTGATTCGTCTGGTTGTACCTGTGTGCACCGGGGTTTCTGTGACAGCGGCGTTGTTGTTGTTGTTCTGCACCCTCATCGGAGGAACCACGACGGTGCGAACTGTCGGTTTCCCAGGCTCCGTCTCTGGAGCAACGCAGGCAACACGTGGCTCACAGTTCTGGCTGCTGTCAGCGATGTAGCGTTGCTCGGTGAAGGGATGACGAGGGGTGTCTGAGGCGGGCGAGCTCTCAACTGTGTCGCAACCACTCTCCTGTTCGTCATCTGACATACTGGAGACAGGGAACCAGAACAGAATGATGACAATCAACTTAAAGATAAAAAAGGGGTTACGGCTAAACACCTTTAAATAACTACACTCATATTATTATTTTCGGAAAGAGAAAAACAACAAAAGAACAATTATAAGCAGATATGGATGCCTCAATCCCACCTGTTGGGGTTCTTGCATGGTGAGGTGCTGGACTGGGCTGAGGCTGAAGAGCTGGTACTGAGTGTGCTGTCTGGACTACTGAGTGAGCAGACCCTCTCCATGCTGACAGTGCTTTGGCAGGCCTCACAATCGGCACTACCTTTACATCTGAGAACAAGGTGGGCAAACAAGACCAAGCAGTTAGAGACAGGTCTAATGGAGCAAACACTAAACGTCATCGGAGAGAACTTGAGTACTGACTCTTCCATCGAGTGCCTCTGGGTGCCCTCCTCCTCGTCACTGCTGATACTTATGACACTAACAGTCGGGCTGGTGAGCTCAGAAATCACCATGGCCTGCCGCTGCTCCTGGGATGCTGACAGCACCGCGCAGTCCGGCTTCACCTTGCAGCAGTTCTCCACATCTTCTTCCTCCACCTGCTCTGTTCGCTGCTCCGCTCCAACAGCGTGCTCTTCTTCCGGGCATTTGGCTTTTTCTTCTTCGACCTCCACCACATTCTTTGCCGTGTCAGCCATCTTTGGGGATTGGCATGCTATATTTTGGATGTTTGAGTTTTGGGCGAAGTTGCTGCCTCTGGGGGGAAAAAAAAGAAATCTTTTTAAACATCTTTTTGATTCTGAACAGCAGCTGTAGATCATGACACAAAATTCATTGTCCACAGCAGACACGTAATAAAACCTGGTCACCTGGCAAAAGACCAGTAGGTCAAAACTGTATTTTTGCTGAAACCCATGGGTCGTACCTGTTCACACAAGGCTTGGATCTCTTGTTGGCAGTTGGCTGTGGCCACACCACATGTGCAATGCCTATATTGATGGGCTGGTGGGTGGACATGGTCATTTGGTTGGTTAAAAATGGCTGGGGGTGTGCTATCATGGAGCTGTAATGGTTGCCATGGGCACGCACTTTCCTGCAAGAACGAAAACAGAACATTGCAAAATTGAGCCAAAAGGTTTTAGCACATTACAGGCAAAATTACAGTAGCCAGCCCTAAAAGACGTGTGTGAGTCATCTGTCATTAACATTCAGGAGGGCACCGTACGCAGCTTCAGAAGAGCCCAGCTTTTCTCTGGGGCGCAGCAACAAAGAAATAAGGCACTTAAAAGTGATGTTTTGCAGCCTCTGTGGCTTTGGATGTCTTTAACGCACAACAACCAGACTTCAAGACAACTTTGCTACAACTCCCATAGAAACAGGTGGACAAGCTGCTTACCCCCAGTCTCCTAATCTTTGTGAGCCTGCCACAGTGTCGGATGCCAACGTGGTTGGTGGAGGAGGCACTGATGTCACCTGCTGCCAAGTGGGCACCAGTATCTGCTGAGCACGGTTGGACCAGGCCTGTTGCAGAAGAGAACAACCTGTGACTACATTTGGTCATTTATGTCTTAATTTATCTTTGGTCATGGTAACAGCAATTACATTCTATTTATAGCTTTAATTTGTTATTATATCTTTAATCTTGTTTAAATGTCTTCTGCTGGTTGTATTCCTTACTTGTGTGATGACTCCTGGTCTGATCTGTATGGGCTGGATGGGAGGAGCTTGAGTTACCAGGGGTACAGAGGTGTCCATTCGAACGGAGTAGCCTGCTGGTTTAGTTGTGTTTGCAGGGATTCCTACAAAGAAAACGGAAACTATGGTTTTATTATAAAATAAAAAAGAATTCTGAACTGAACTGTAAAAAGGAAATAAATAGTGACATCTAACAAATATCTAAAGGTGCATTTTTGTACTTCCTAGTCAACTACTGTATATACAGTCTTCGCCTTCTAAGTCATATCAATACAAACAAATGTTTTAGAACTGTTACTTTTCTGACAGCTTTAAAGGTCAAGATATAAGATAACACAATACAAGACCAAGGTTGGTTTATGAAAATACTATACTGGTTAAGGCTCGCAGTGAACTGTTGGTTAAAGGATGTTCATTTCTAAGGCAACGGTGAACTGTATGGGCGTACATGTTGGGACAGCCATCAAAATCATACAATCCACTAAGAACTGTGACAAACAGTGAGTTAGTAAAAGACACTGGTGTACAATACCTTGAATGGACGTGGGACACAAAATGAGAGCTTGTTGAAATGAATCACTGCATCCAAACTGACCACCTCCTGTTTGCAGCGCTATCCCAGGGTGCATCACTGAGGGGGCAGATGGGGCCAAGCCCTAAAGACAGGACAAAGATCATTTTAACCTAAAGTTAATGTGTCTTTAAACCAAAGATAAAATACCATGGTCCTAACTACAACAATAAAACATCCACTAATAAGACTACTTAAAATTCTACAAAACTAGCTGGTGACCAATCTTACCACTCTACACCAACTGCATTGATATTGGTGGGCAGCTAAATAAAATAATAGACACAGATTCGCAACTCAACTGCGTGGAGTTTTCATCCTTCAATCCTTACAAAGCTCCCATCTATGTATGCAGTGAAGCACCTCCACAGCATTAAAACCCACATATGTGAGTCATTTTTCAGATTGTGTTCTGAGTGATAAGGCTTTCACTTCCTGCAGCGGAGATTTGTAGTTTACATCATCCTGTGGCCCCGTATGCAACCAACCAGCAGTGCCTTCATTCTGGGGCGTAGCCCAGCAGTGGATTTGTAGATAAAAAAATTAACCAATAAAAAATTCTGCAGACTTGTGACATGAGTCAGTGCAGGTTAGATCATCTCATCTCTGCAAAGAGGCTCAGATGTGATGACAACAGAATAATATTTACATAAAATTTCCATTGTGACAATTTTTGAAGGCTGGGTTTAATATAATCTTCATTTTGATGCACATTAAAGAGCCGGGAGATGGCAACACCTAAGTCAGTGACTACAGAAATTAGTTATTAAAATTACAGTGATCACTCATCCAATACATAGTGGGTTATTGGCTCAAGAACCACAAACCACACAACAGTAGCAATGAAAACAAAAGCAGGCATGTGCCTTCGTTTCATCACCCCAGTTCTCGTGTCTGGCAACAATCACATTTATTGAATAACGGGAACTAGAACTTTATTGTTCTGCTAAGATTTCAGACCTGGGCACCAAATCACAGAGCAGTAAAAACAAAACAACAATTCAGAGGCCACGACTTGAAAAAAAAAAAAAAATCTGCATTTGTCCTGAACCAATTACTTTTACTCCTTTGCTGCTGATAGAAAACACACTTTATCATGTGAATCTCATGTTGTTCTCGGAAGTCAGCCACCGTCATATTACATGGACTGATGTGTGTATCCCGTGCACATGACCGTGCATTTGTTTTGCATAATAAAGATCAATTCCATGAAAAGGGTCACCTCCTGTTCTCTCCTCAGCAACAACACTGATATATACACCCGTTGCCATGACCTCGGAAACATGACGTGATTTTGTTGCCATGACAGCAGTGTGAAGACGCAATAAGACGAGTAGTCAGAAAACACAAACACAATTAAGGCAAGGAAACTGTGTGCTTTTCTTTGTAAGGTTTAAACAGAGTTGTTCATGGTTCATGGACGTCTCTAACAGTCTGAAAATCTGTTGTTTAGCAGCTTGTGACTCTCAGTATTGTCCTCAGTTAACAGTACCTAACACCACCACAACAACGCAGTCTAACTGTTATGGAATTATCATTTTGTTTATTTAAGAAATGTTGTAAAATTAAAACCACAACTAACTTATTTTTTGTACTTTCCACTGAGCTAACTTCTACTTTGTGGCATATATGTCTGACAAACTTTAGGCTATTTAATTTTTTATTTTTTTTTAATACGAGTTGTTTCTTTAAACATTTTAGAGAGAAAATTAACCTTTTTTGCAGAATTACATTTTGAAATATTTAGGTGACAACTTTGCATTCTTTTGCCATTAATTAAATTGGGTGTTGGCTGTTTTATAGTAAATAGTGAAGTTGTCTTGCACACAGAGGGTCACCAGTTTGATATCCAAACTTTGTAGCTCACAAACTTTGAAGGTGTTATGTTAGCAAAGGTTATTTATCTTGCTGCACATTAAGCCAAACCACAGATAATAAGGCTAACATTTCCTGAATGACTTACTTGAGCATGGACGCCACTCATCTTGCTGAAGGGATGGTTAACTGAGGAGGCGGTGTTTGCAGTCACAGGTCTGACAAAAGGGCCTTTATTTCTGTTGGCCGCCTCATATGCATTGGGACGAGTCCAGCAAACGTCCATGATGTGGAAACATGACTTCACGCTGTGGGCAGGGGACAGACACAGACGTGATAATGTGATGTGTAAAAGGAGGGCAAGAATGAAATGAGATGAATGCTGAGACAACTCACTGGTTACTGTGTGGGAAGTCGAGCAAGTGCTGCATCGTCACAAAGGGGTGGCTGAGAGCATCTGCAGGTGCAATCCTCTCCTCCGCATCAATCAACAGCATCTTCTTCAGCAGGCCCACAAACTCTCTACGGTCCGCCTTCTCGGCCAACAAATCACTACCTTCCAGATTCATTACCATGTTCACCTGTTATTTGCAAAACAATTCAGCCATTATTATAAGCACATGGATGTAATATAGATATGATTTAAAATGTATAATCAGTTATTTTGGTAGATCTGATCAGAATTGTATGAGCCATTGTATGTAGGTCTGGGACTTTTTCCCAAAACTGCTTTTTTTTTTTTTTTTACAATAACATAGTAAAATGTGTTGAAGCTGGATCTTTTCGGGCTTTCTATAATTTCTTTAATTTACATTTTGACCAAAAAGAAAACTCTGGTTAGATGAAAGCAGTCGTCTTGGAAGTTCCACTTCAAAAAACCCTGTAATAGTGGAGCGAATGAGTTGTTGGTGAATTACAGGAGCAAAACATTAAAGTGGAAGGCTATGTGAAACTTCTTAGAGACTCACGCGTACGGAAAATCCAGGAAATTCACTTCAATAAAAAAGCACAGGGCTGAATCAGTTTGGTGGTGACTTGGGGAAATTCCAACTGTGGTCTGATTCCAACTAACACTGAAACCTAAAACCTTATTCTTATTTTCTGTTAGCATTTTAACAAAGGTTAAATGCATTTACAGGAACAGGTATTCTTCCAGTAATTACCGTTCTTCTAAGATTCCCCTGGTAAAACCTACTGACCTACATCCGGTTTGACTCAAATTAAAGTTATGAAGAAGATTGTTGTGCAGGCTGTTGAAACATACGTGCGCTATGTCATCCAAGCAGCCAAAGATGTACTTCCTGGCTTCCTTTGACTTCATCCCTGTTTCCGTCTCATGCTCCTCTGTGGACTGAATAAAAAAATGAAATCTTGGTTGATCAGAATGTAGGAAAACATATCGCCATACATTGAATTTGAATTTAAACACCACAAAATGCAGAGACTTAAAGAAAATACAAATACAAATACAAAGCACACAGCTCACCTTGAGTCTCCATGATGCATAGGGAGAATCTGTCTCCCTGCAGAAAAAACGTGTCGTCTTTGTCCCTGTGTTCAGTAAATGTTCTCCTGGCAACCCTTGTGTCTGAGAAATATAGCGAATCTGTGCAAAAAAAAAAAAAAATAGAGATCAATTGCCTATAGATGAAGAATATAATTTCACAACATATAGTTTACAAAATGAGCACAACCTGAATGTGCTTTGGCATTTGCTACAGTATTCCTTGAGCAACATTCTATATTTTCTAGTACTGGTACCTGCAGAATAGGAGGTTTGAAATAATAGCCCTACAAGAGGTCATTGAGAAAACTACTTAACAATGAAGGGATAACAATTTAGAATAGATTAGATTTTTATAAAAGTGTAAATTTTTCATGAAAAAGTCAGGTGGTTTGACCAAAAACAACAGTCTGCCTTCACAGATGCTTCTCTGAGGTGACATCTCCTCAGCAGGTTTCTGGAAGCTTGAGTTACCAAGCAAGGACAGGTATAACGGTGCACACAGCGGGAGGGACTGGAGGCACCTTAAACATGTCACCTTACTGACAAACAGCTAGACTTAAGACCTTGCACAAAGCACTGCTGGTGTTTACGACTCCTGCTAAGTGTCAGGGTCTTTTGGTATTACCTCTGATAACAATGTTCCAATGCTTTCAATGCCAAAATCTTTCCTTGGTAATGATGCTTGTCAGTCTGATGCAGTATGCCAACAATGTCACACACGGTTTTATGAGAGAGAGCAGCGAGAAGTCTCACTGACGTCAATCACACATAGGTGTAAAGGACATTGGATGCAAAAGATCCAGGGGCTGGTAAGGAGCACAAAATCTTTACAGATAAAAAATGATATTTAATAGCCATCCTTTATGATTTTACAGCAAAGTGAAAATGAAGAAATTAAAAACAAGAGAGGTTTATAGATGGGAAAATTGTTGTTAGGAAAAGCCTTATTTTCATGGGAAGGCGTGTCTCTGCAGATCAGTTAAAATCACTATGCAAAGCCACCAACACTCAAAACAACCATTTAGCAAGTTAGTGCCTGCATTAAAGCAAAATAAGACAAAGATTGTATAATGAAGTCAGTCAGGTCTATGTGTGTAAAATCCCAAATGCATTTATCTGAGGAAAACAAACTGATCCAGGAATCATACACACAGTATAACATAACTCCCTTTAGATTTACTCAGGTCAATGGTAATACAGCTTTGCCTTAATAGTCGTAGTACTGGTCTACGATTTAAAGATAGTTTCCCATTTTTTTTAACAACCACAGATGCCATGTCAGAGAGAGAACTAAACAAAGAGGTGAGCAATCCTGTGCTCTACTAGTTAAGTACAGGGACGAAGTGACTCGGGGATGAGGTAATGCAAAGGCAGAGCAAGAGCTGGAGTTATAAATACAATATGCTGTGTGGGTTGGAACAAGACCCCATGCAGAAAGATAATAAGAAAAGGGAGAAGTAGGGTTCTCAGGCAGCACCAACCAGATCACGCTCTGGCCTCTGGATGACACCTTTCATTAGTGGTTGGACAGAAGTCATATTGCCCTGCCATAAACATGTGTTCAACCACAGGGCGTAAAGTAAAGTTGGTCAAAATTATTTTGTTTCTGTCCCTTTATCGGTGAGAACGTGGGGTAATCGCCACACGCCTTCTGAGATGTGAAGTTGACTTGAATTTTTAGATCATGCCACTTGTTCACACCAGCCCCAAACCTTAAAATCTTCATTAACACAAAAATGGAAGTTTACCAACTGCATGTATTCATTCATTATGACATTCAGATTCACAGAACCTTGTGAACCCGACTAAAAGCTGCAGCATTTGAGTCAGTGATTCCCAGCACCCAGTAGCATAAGGCTTGAGTTAAATTCCGATTAATCAGGATATTTTAGGATCTAGAATGTCAGCCCCTTCTGACCAATGGCCTTGGCCAGACGCGTCACTTAATCATCTATGAAGCAGATTATCCAAGACAATCTGGCAGTCCCTAAAATTCACAAGCAAAATTTCTAATTTGAATTTTTAACATATTACTGGAACTTGTCATTGTTTACATGGTGCATTTACAGTGAAATTCTATCACTTCTCACTTCTGACCCCCCACACTTTCATTGGACATGAACAGAAGAGGCTCCCCCAGATATCTTTACAGCTTCTCCGGGACATGCTGACTGCCTCTCGCAAAAACAAATCCATCATACTTAGAATGGTGCAGTGGAGCTCAAGTCAAATCATTTTCGGAGGTGTTGACTTATCTCTCCTGTCTCAGCTTTGAGAATGAAAAATGACGCCAGATCATAAAAATACCATGGCGTGAGCAAAGCATGGACAGCAGCTGTGTGGGTGCTCAATGATAGGCTACTCTGTTGGGTCTTAATTAGGATACGTTTGTAGATGATGCAAAGTAAATACATCTTTGCATCTAGAGAAGATTTCTGATTCTATTGAAGCGTTTTTGTACCATCATGAATAACGATAAGGACAGTTGTCCACTATGATTAGACATAACATCCAACATGAGGTGTTTTCAGCTTGCGGTTCTCCCTTAATAAACCACAGCAGTCATTTCCCATTTAGTCTTTGTATAGATTCAATTAACCTTGTAATGCTATTAGAACCATTTTATTCCATTCTGAACATTAATCGTTACCTTGAGGGGTAATAGAAGACCTGTAAATGCAAATTAACAACATTTCAAACTGTTGTTATACTGTTGCCCTCTTGTTTTGTTTGTTTTGTATGTAAATGTAAAGCCCACATTTTACAATTGTTTCTCCAATTTTGGATATCTTTTTAAAACCTCTGAATGCTTGCATTTTTAGCAGACTGTTTGCAACATTTCCTGTTGAGAATCATTGGCCAAAGTTGCCACAAACTATAATTCCTGCATCTTGTCTGAGTCAGGGACAATAATAGAAAGCTGTAAGGCCTAGATTGACCACCAAAACTAACAGAATAAACCCTCAACTCAGTGTAGAGCTACAGTGGGGAAGAAAATTTGTGAAGAAAGGAGAAAGAAACAAAAACAGAGGAAAAGAGTGAAAAGTAACTCAACATGTCTAAGGCTGCCACAGCATCTATATAGCCTGCACCAAGGAAGTTATGTGGATGGTAGGCAAACAGGGTCCCAGAGTAAGTAATTCCCATACAACAGGAGAGTGAAAACCCACAGTAAAATATGCGTCAGTGAAGGTCAGTTAAGCAATGATGAAGATAAAAATGGTTGAAGTGATGGATGGGAAAATTACACCAAACAAAACTAAGATATAGCACAGTGTACAGAGGAACAGTGCCTTCCTGAAAAAAGGCAGCTCTAAGGTAAAAGTTGTGATGATGGTTGTTTACCTGGTCATACTCCAGAGCCCCAGGGTAGAGAGGCCAGCCAAGAAAGAGTTCAGCTATCACACAGCCGAGGGACCACATGTCTATGGCTTCACAAAATGGCAATCCCAAAATAATCTCTGGAGCCCTACAGGACAAACACACACAAGTTAGTGAGTAAGCATGAATGTGACTGTCATTTTTGTTCTTTATGTTTAACGTTCCAGTTTTGACAGGTTGCAGTAACAAATTTTTGGTTTGCCCAGAAACCTTTTGCAGATAATCCAACAGTATCTGCGAGTTAGCCTGTAAGACACCTTTTTGTCAAAATGAGGAATTTGGTTTAATCAGAAAAAAAAATGATTAAAGATTAACTCTGGGATACCATAAAGTATAGTTAAGAGAAATTAATTGTATTTGGCTTGGGAGATCATTTCAAACGTGTACTACAGTGGGCCCCTTTATATGTAACCCTTGTATATTGGCAGAATTTGTTGTTATAACACATACAGTATGTTTTTGTTGTAGCTCTGTAAAAAAAAATAATAATTAGAGGAAATTTTAAAAGACAAAAAATAAAGAGGCAGAGTGACAAGTACTACTGCTGTGTGTTTTATTTCTATTTTGATTTCATGTGTGTTGATAGGATTAAGATTTGGCTGTACAAATTCAATGTTTTTATAATTAAAAAAAATTACATTTAATATCTGGAGAACAAGAAAAACATGCCTATGTAATTTTTCCATAAATATTTAGTCCGGCCCGTGAATTCATTGCGGTTTTTTAATTTTGGCCCTACTGTGACACTGAGTTTGATACCCCTGGTATAGATATACAGCGCAGTCGGCAACAGCCAGGCCCAGACGCTCAGACCAAAATAAGTTTTGGAGCGTTTGATCACATGGTCAAAACAAATGCACAGAACAGATGACGCATGAGCCAATATAGCATCGAAGGATTCCGGGGGCTACTTATGTTAAACACTTTGGCTCACTATTTGGTTTCATTCCTACATGAACACAGCCATGGATAGATATGATGACAGCCACCCTATGGATACACCTATACAATGACAGTCTTTATGTTCAGAGGGCGGAACAGTGGTGCTGCAATATGTAATATAACTCATTAGCATTAAGACAGCCAAAGAGAAAGCACCAAACTCTTGCCACTGGTCTAGGGTTGGGGTGGGGGTGAGGGGGTTGCCATAGTTACAAATCTCCGTCCTTGTGAACGCAACTTAAGCTTCTTCGTCCTTCTGTGAAACCAAATCTATTTTCCATTCTTAGGATATGACGTGTAAGTTGAGGGACCGACAAATGCTAGACGGCTGACATGCAGCACATGCTAGACCTCTAAGGGAAGCACACAGTTATAACAAAAGGAAGAGGGTAACTTTAACTTCTTTATTGTCACAAGCGTATGTGCTCATCAATTCAACTATTTTAATGTAACATACTTCAAAATTACACTTCTATATCTACTGTGGTGAGCAGCAGAGTGCAAGGAAGTAATAAAGAGGCAGTGACTGCAGGCTTGTCTTTATTAACACACTAGTGACAGTCGCTGGAGCTGAAATACTGACTGTGTAGAAAGGCAATGACCAACAAAAGAAGAATTTAATTCTTTGTTGCTTAGCTTAATACTGCAGCCTCTTTATTTCCATTCACTGTCTGTAAATATAGCATTACTCCACATTGTGCTCTGCACAGATATATCTTTATCTCACTGACAGAAGAGGGTGACAGTTACTGATAATCCTAGGTGTTGATAAGATAAATATGTTTTTGTTAAATTTAGTATCCTTTTATTATTCTAATATAGGTTGCACAAGATTTTTTTTCCCTCACTTTTATTTTTATCTAACCTAAAATAGGCAACAGTTCTGTAATAAAAATACAAGGGAACGTTTTAAAAAAAAGGGTTAGAAATAGAGAAAAAATCTTTTACTCTGTCTCCTAACCGTGTTTGTCTGAAGAGAATCCCAACAGATCTAACAGGAAAGAAAAGAAAACACTAGTTCTTTTTCTTCATACTGCTCCAAAACACACCTGTTCTTATTAATAGTCAATGAGTACATCACCAATGAGTACGTCACCACTACCAAGACAGCATTGGTGCAGGTTCAAGTCCACACCCCAACCTTCAGGCATAATCTCTTGTTTCCTTCTTTTTTTTTAAGCTCCAATGTCAAAATAATGACTTCAGTTTCAGGTTATTGTGTGAGCTGCGGTACAATCATCATGGTTTCTGATAGATTAATTGTTGCCTCCTCAACGTACGACACATGTTCACAGTTATCAAGTCTCTTGTTTAAAAATAAAGATGGCTATAAAGGTTTCCCATTTAGCTGCTACTGGTAAATACGCCCACACTGGACAACAATGCAGTTGTTTTGAGCTCAGTCATCACCGCTGACAACACGATGACTGAATGGAGCCTAACTGTACACCTCTTCCAGGAAACATAATTCCACACATTCACAGAGCATCGTGCATTATTCAGTGCAACACAAAGGTAGCACTTGCACTTGGGTCCGTCTGGACCTCAGGATGAAGCTAAAGATAGCAAGCACTACACACTTTTTGGATATATAAACCACTCAGTCTGGTGATGCCCCAAAACAGTGGCTTTCAAACTCGGGTCCCAAACTAGCATAAAATCTACAACATGTAGGGCAAAACATTTACTCATACTTCTAGAGTCCTGACAGAAAACTGAGGACGTCTCATCAAGACTGCAACCTTTTCATAAATCCTCTTTTACTTCAGTAGAATCAAACATTTTCATCCATATTCAATTTGCACCCTGACCAGTTAAATGTCTGGTACTTTTTTCACAGACCGGTCTTTAGGGTGAGTCGAATAAATATCCCTAAATAAATGAGGTGTCCGTTGTTTTGAAATATTTTCCCATCTATAAAATCTTCCTACCCGGATTAACTGTGTACAGGCACAACAAGTATTCCTCAAGTGCACACAGCCTATAATTTCCTGCCACCAGTATAAAAGGTTAGTGTCTTGGCTCTGCATTATTTTGAGTTTATTGTAGTTTTCACTGAGAAAATATTTCCTCATCAAATATAGTTTTATTATTGATGATGGAATCCTAGCCATTCTATTGTTCATATGGGTATGGATCAAGTGTGAATAATGGACAGCTGGGGGCCAAGAAAAAGCATTATTTCTCAGCAGCCTGGCACCAATTCACCAACCGGACCAGTTCCCGGCCCAGTGATTAGGGACCACTGCTCTAGGTTTTAGGGACTCTAGATACTGTGACATCCAGATCAGTTCTCCACTATTTGCTTGTCAGACAGAATTTCAACATGCACCATGTTTCTCTTACGGCTGAACTACATTGGTACATTTATTGCACCCTTAATATACACATGGAATACACGCGAGGAAAAGAAATGAAATGAAAACAACTGACATGAGAGCTGGTTGACCTTGAACAAGTGGTAGCACTCTAGTATTTCAAGCTGCCCTTATTTCATTCTGCCTGTCTATTTGCTTCACCATCTATAGAAGTCAGAGAAAGCTGGCCAGTCTCCCTGTAGCTATTTTAAGTAACTGCTCACTGTCAGCCCAAGCAACGTCGTCCAAACACTGACAACACAGAAAGGGACAGAAAGTTTTTTTAAGCATTTTCAAAGCCAATAATAAGAAATATTTGTGCAGAAAAGAGAATTTGTAGATTCTACTCAAGAGCATTATATACATATATATAAAATAGTTTTTTTCATGTTGGCAAAAAAAGGTAAAATCAATTTCAAATGACCTGTTGAAGACTCATAATGGGATTTAAACACTTTTTTGAATTATGTTATTTGTTTCTGTTGTTTTCCAGCAATACTGCACCAGATTGCAGAGCTAATGCAACCTATCTGCACATTGTGGTTTCACAATACAGTTGCAAAGCAAACCAGAGCACTCCAAAAATGTTAATATCCACAAGCTAAAAACAGCCAACGGAAGCTATCCTGTGCTCAAAAGTTTAAGGGAAGGCATAAAAGTACTTCAGACTTGAAAATTTAAACCTTCATTAAAAGGGTTTGTCACTCCAAAAAAGATGAAGAGTGAAATAAAAGCAGTTGGTCATTCAGGGGAAAACATAAAGCCCTTGAACTGCAGCCTTTCCCTTCAGAAGAGAATCAAAGGTCTTAATGACTTAACACATGACTTTAAACCAGTATTTATCAGATGTATCTCTTCTCTTTGAAAAGGAAAAAATCTGAAATGTCTTCTATTTTATAAGTTTGCTTAAATATGTAGTCAAATTATGTTTATCATGGTTTTCAACATGACGTTGATAACTGTAATAAAGAGACAGTGGATTGTGCTTGTGAATTCTAATTTTCTCTCAGGGATAAGGTTGAGACAAAATAGAAAAATAGTTTAGTCATTTTTAATTTGTTTTTTCACTTCTTTGGTACTTACCTATAGTACCGTGACTGGAGGTAAGTGGAGCACACAGCTTTGGACACGTGGCTGGCGGATCCAAAATCTATCACCTTCACTCTGTAGGGTTGCCTCACTGGGTCCACCAGCATTATGTTCTCCGGTTTGAGGTCTGCATGTATGAGACCCATGCTCTTCAGTTTTTTAAGAGCCGTAGCCACCTGCTGCAACACAGGTCTGATCACCTTCAGGGACAAAGGGCTGAACTTATTCTGTTTCAGGAAATCGTACAAGTTCTGCTCGAGCATCTCAAAAACCAAGCAGGTGTGACTGCGGTGCTGGAAGCATTCAAAGGCTCGCACCAAGTTGTGCTCATCTGCATTCTCCCCACTCAGACGAGCAAGGATGCCGACTTCTATTTGACCCTGTCGTGCATATGAAGGATGGTTCTTCAGGATCTTCACAGCCACAACCTCCCCTGTGCCCCGTTTCCAGCATTTCACAACCTGGCCAAATGTGCCGCGTCCCAGAAAATCCAACACTTCGTAAGTATTCTTTATGGAACAAAGGACTTCATGCTGTACAACCTGATAGTCCCCATCCCCTCCTCCTGCTGCACCTACACCCCCAGGGCATGCACCTTGTTTTGAGGGAACCCCTCCAGCCCCCACAGCAGCGGGCGCAGTCACTGCTGCGTTCCCCACATTCGTAGTTTGCAACATGGCGGGTAACATTGACAGTTCCTCCACAATCTGCATGGTGCTCCCTCGGTTATCCAGTTCCTCACTCTTACGTTTCAGCCCACATCGCAGAGAGCTGTCGGCTGAGTTCAAAGCTCCACAGTTCTCTTCTCTGTCGCTCTCCTCCTCCCCAACTTCCTGACCTCCTCCACTGCAGCCCTCTCCCCTTCCCCCTCCTCCTGCCCCTGATGCTCCACTGCTGCCCCCACTTGCTGCGTCTGTCGGTCGCGGCTCCTCCTTGCCCTGCAAGTGGAAACCACCTGTGGCCAGCCGATGCTCGACCACAACCGGGCCCGCTCCTGCTCCTCCTCCTCGTCCTCTTTTACTGGGCTGCTGCCTTTGAACGCCACGTACAACCACCGTCTGCAAAGGGAACTCTCGCCCTCTACGTACTTTTACACCCACTGCAAAGTCCTGGTTCACAAACGAGTGGGTTTGTTTCGTTGGGTGCACAATGCCAAGGGTTCTGCTGTTCAAATAAGTCTGCGGGTACGTCCTCTCATGGTACACACAGCTGCTGGGCTCAACTTTAAGTTTCTTCACACTGCAAAAGGCACTTGTCTGGGTATGATAAATGTGTGGTGGGTAGACCAAGACTTGTGAGGCCATACCTGTGGATAAAACACAGAAAAAAACAAACAATTAGTTCGACAATACGAATTATTCTACAGAAGCAACTATACGACATGTCGTGTTAATACAGGCATGGTGAGTCAAACAACAGTCATTGCTGGACATCAAGTGTCAGATGTCAACGTTGGACGCCTGGGCCACTCCCTGCTTCTGTGGAAACTCTTAATATAAACATTCCTGAGGGAAAATACACCTATTTGGTGATAACACTAACGATGGTGGTCTGGTGGTCCGTTCTAGTCTATTCTCAGCACTAAGATAATGTCAAACAGTCCTCCAGGTCCTCTTCCTTGTTGATACTGTGCAGTTACCACATATTTTGACAGTTTTTAAAGATATTTTTTAAATTACTCCATTACATTGATATATCACTAGCTAATATGTTTTAAAAACACAGTAACAACAGATTATGCTCTAGTCCATGTTTTAATTCAATTAAACTTTCCGCCCTTAAAAACCTACAGATGGACGTGTCTCAGTCCTTTCTTCAAAAGTAAAAAAACTGACTACCTGACAAATTAAGCATTTGTAACAGAATTGTAAATAATTAACCATCAACTGGATTGTGATTATGTCTTTTTGACTTTGAATAGTTTCCCCTGCAGATTATAGAATTTACCAGATTAGATTTTATTACAACTTTTCATGTCAGATTAAGAACAGTTTTGTTTCAAAAACTAAGTTTCAAATTAATTTGTCTCTGGTACTTAAATGAGAGAATATATGATCGCTAAGACAAGCGTTATCAAAAATCTGAAGTTGGAGGCTGGTTACTGATTCATCAGTCAACATTGAGAGCAGATACTGTGGCCCTGTTCTTTCAGGATAACAGGCACAGAACAAATAAACATCCACAAAAGGAAGAAGGAATAATAGTCTCAGACTTCATGGCATCCTGATATTGAGAGCAGGCTTCCTTGTGTGACTAGATGTAGCTATGTTACATGCAGCTCACCAATAGATTCCATGCAGCCTTAAAGCTCATGTTTTAGTGGAATTTGCTACCTAAAGTAAACAAAGCACTACAGGGTGGCCCTGGTTTTCCCGAGACAGAGACCAGGAGTTGATCAGCAGATCTAAGAAACCATGGGCAAAGAAAGCCAGACAAGGAGTCACCATTGCACAACTATAAGATACAACTGATAGTGAAAATGTATTAAAAAAGTTATTCCTCTTGGTAAAAAACAATCCATAAAGAAGAGAATATAGACTTAATGTAATACAAATCATTGACTCTTAGAAGAAAATTAAAAAATAAAAGTAAATTAGGTTGATTTAGGAAAATGCTATTGCATTTGCAAGTAACTCTAATAAACTACAAGTGAGGACCTACAATTTAAATAATTTGAAGATATTAAAGAAAAAATACTTTTTACTGGAACTCAAAAGTTATGGGTAAAAAAATATTTTTTTCTCTTTATTGATCCACTGTCATCACCCTGAGGTTTTTTTTTTCCCCGTCTGGGTTTTTTTGGTAGTCGTTACTCAGTTGGTGAGAGGGTCTAAGGGCAGCAGGCATTTTCCTGTTTGTTTACTGTATTGCTTATTTCTTATATTTAATTGTAAAGTGCCTTGTGATAACAGTTGTTATGATTATTATTGATGTTAAATTAATATCAGGGTTTTCTTTCTGATAAGACTGCTGCATACCATTGTTGCTAGGCCAAAGAATGGCAGCCACTGCTATTATTATTATTATCTGGAGCCAGATCCACCCTTGGTCAGACGAGAGAGGCTCCTCCTGTGGTGTAGCGTTACATTCTTCAAAGCTGCAGATCTTTTGCAAAGAGCCTGAGCTGCTAAGTAATTGCTACACAGTTGAACTTCTGACCTGCAGCTACTCAATCTTAAATTGAGGTGAAAAAAAAAAAAAAAAACACCACACACCTGTCAACCACCAGCAAATGGTAACAGAGTAACTGGCAAAACAGAGGAAGAGAGACAAGTGATCGTAGGTGTCTGGAAAAACAGGTTGTGACATATTGGTCACCTTCTCTTTTATGAGCTCTCAATTTAGTAAGATTAGTGGCTAAAACACAAGTTACCGAGGTCAAATGATTTCACGGGAAACCATAAAGATGTGTTTGGTTAAACTTTCACTGTAGAACATGTGAGCTACAAAGGTCAACTATCTAATCTAACAAATGAACTAACACAGTATTTTTCCATTGTATGTTTCAACATCACACTTTGAAGATAATGTGGTAAAAAAAACGATGTATTTGATGTTAATGTGAATGTTTTCGTAAAACATTAAAATAGTTTGCTACTCACATAGCGGTTTGGTTTGTTTGTGTGTGTTTATACATGCATGTGAGGGGCTGTGTAATGCTGGCTGAGTGTAGGCAGGAGGCAGGAGGAGACAGTTGTTCTTCTGCTTCATGGTGGCGTAGCAAGGAAAAATTAAACCAGCTAAGATATCTATAAATCATGATAAATTTATTATAATATTGTGTCAAATTCTTTATAGGACACACAAAAAAATCAGTTCTATGTATAAAATAAAACTGCAAAAATATGAAGTACATAAAAATAAAAATAAGTGAGCTCTCACATGACTCAAAAAAAGGTTTCTGTGGTCACCAGTAATTTGTGACGTGAGAATGAGCCACGAGGCAAAGGAGGTTGTGTTTTCTTTTCCTACTTTTAATCATATTTTTATTCATCTTTCATGATACACTGAAGCATTAACCTTGCGTTTGTCTTATTCACCTGCATGTTTCACATCTGCCAAACACTACATGTCTGCGTCAGTAGATCATGGGGGAGAAACCATAGTTTTTCTGTCTTTTGTCAGCGCAGAGGTTTTGACACTGACATTTAAAAATGAGACAAGGAACATGAAGCAGGTCAGCTTTATGTGTATAGCTTTGGTTAATAGGTTTACACTCATGTAAAGATCAGAGCAGGGACACATAATGTACTTGCTGGGCAAACATAGCATGCTTTAATAGTTTATTTAAGGAACTGTGTTGGTTTTACAAGATGTCCTCTGGCCCACTTTCCACCAAGTCTGTTTAAAGCAGCCGGGCATTACTTCAGACTGCATAATGTCTGCGCTGTCACAGCTAATCAGCATTGTTTGTTACTTAATCATTAGATTATCAACTGGTGTATGTCAATGTGTTTAACTAAATGATTTCGTGTAAACATTATTAACCAATTTTAAACAGATTTGAAATAAATAATTGCCATAGTGGAGAGCTTTCAAATCATAATAGTGAATAAATAATATTTACTACTTATTTTGCTCCAGGCCAGGAGCACCTGGTAGCCCCCATGGTGCCCGCAAACTAGCCCGGAAAGGATCAAAATTTCAGCAGAGGTTACATTTTCAAAGATATTCTAATGGGTGCAATCATGGTCAGAGGAGTGGTCACTATTGATTGACCCAATTTTTTATAACTTTATTTGGTAAGTCTGCAAGTCGGACAAGTAGCTCTTTGTATTAGTGAGTGTCCTAAAAGGTGGCTCTCGGTTTCAAAAGGGTTGGTGACCCTGTTATAGGCTGTACACTTGACAACTTGATTTTATTAAAACCAGAAAAATATTAAATATAATATAATAACCATTATAAATAAATAGATACTATTCAATCAGGAACATACCTACTGAAATAGTTAACATCAATTTTTTTTTACCAACATCATCAGGTAGTATGAAACTTGTTAAAATTAGATTTTTCTTTTTTATCTAAAATGTGTTGGAATAGCTCATACTAGCCACCAGTTACAGATTCCTAATTTTATATAGAGGCAATGTATAAATAATGCAACATTTCACACTTTACCCAGATTAACAATATATTTTTGTTTCCCAAGTGAGAGCTCTTTACTAGGTTCCTCAGGTGACTACACGTCCTTGATTATTGTTCAAAACATCATCAGCCTCTCATTGCTTTCCGCTGTTAATCATTAAACTAAAAGCAGTGGTAACTGTCGTTCATCTCACAGTTTAACAATCCACACACACAATATCACAAAACCAAAATGGCTTATAGTATCAAGCAAGGTTAATTTGCCCTAATTTAACTACCGCTTCTCTAGCATTCAGAAAACAAATTCCAGTGGTTTTTATTACAATTTCTAACGGCTGCACATTTGTTTCTTGCATATTAGATTGGAATCTTGGCGAGGACGCTTGTACTACTTGACACAACTCAACTTTTATTTATTTTAAGTGCCCAATCACAACAGCCGTCATTGTACTAAATGTTAACAAAATTATGCCACTCATAACTTTTATTTTCTTAGGTTTCTTACTTAACAGTTTATTTTTTGCAGAACACTGAAACAAAAACACATACATTAGACGCAGCCAATGCCTATTCCAGCCAGACTAAAGATTTAGCAAACTGTATTAATTAATGTGAGAGTGACAACGATTACTAGGTGCTGTTCTATTGTGCCAACTGAACTTCTTGTTCTGGGAAACTGGTCATGTGACAAAAGACTGCGGTGAATCACAAAGTGTCACATCCTAGCGAAGGAAACCAACAAGGAGTGGAATGGTCATTCATTGTGTTTCCAGAGGTCTTCATTTTTAACTTTGCATAAAACGACTTCCCTGGTGAAAAGCGCTGACGGTAAAAGTTTGCTTGTTTAGTGTGACTTTCAAACCCCTCCAGTCAACCCTGAAGAAAACTGCCAATGTTTACGGTGAGATACAGCGTTTGACTGAAATAATGCCCCAGACTGTAAAGTGTTTTTTTTCTATTTTAAAGAATGGAAAAAATATTTGATATAACACCCCCACCCCAATTCACTTAGACTGCACAGACTGATATAGTTATTTGCATGGGTTGCAGGAAATAGTCAATGCTTAAAATACCATCTCATCATTCAACATGTGTTTGGGGAGGGTTCAACTTCAGGTCAGACACCCTGTCTCTTTCACATTTGCATATTTCTCCACGCCTCACAATGTCATCATTTGAATTTGGCAACAAAATATATAAAAGTAAATCTAACTGTTTAACTTTTATTTTATTTTCAGCAGAAACCATTATATTATTTATTTCAGAACTTTGACTTGAAAGTCAGATCTGAAAGTTAAAAAAAGCTAAAGCTATAATTATCATTTAATCTGTCCGTATCTATTATGTGAATTTATATATTGTGGCGAGAAGGCAGAGTGGGTGACAGCTAAAAGCTGAGGAACTTGCTTTCAGAAAAAAACGGTTCCTTTAGTGCGGAATACAATATGGCTTGGCTTTTCTATTAACAATATGCAGGTTTACTCAGCCTGATCTACTCTCACACCTCTTCTTTTCGACAATGCCGGGATAATTAAAGCGGGACCAAACATGGCAGTATCCAGAATTCTATTACAAGGTTTCATACTAATAATGCACAGTCATTAAATTCATTTATTTTTCCTTGAGAAGAACTAGATTGAAGAGTTTACAAGCACAATAAATATTTGTCAATCCATCTGCACAGCCAAGATATAAAAGATATTTCTTAAGTTATAAATATCTTGCTTAACTTTCTTAATGATTAAGATATGAACTGCAACTGCATTTTTATTGTGTGTTTCTAACTTCCATCTGCGTACAGGTAGCAAGTTTTTATATCTGATAAAAAGTTTATATTTTTCTGTCTTATTAACTCATTCAAACTGCCACACAACAACTTCTCACCCTGACGTTACCCTGAGGTTTCACAAGCTGTGTTTTCTCTTTGCCTCATGAAGTCAGAAGCATTCCACAGGATGACTTCGCAGATAATTGTGACCTCAGTTGGTCACAACACAACACAGACGACCAGTTAGCCAAATTAGAGCAAATCTGTCTGGCATGACATCACATGACAACACATACACAAGCTCTGCTGCCTCCACAAACTGAGTTACAAACACTTCACTACAGTCCACGCAAAAACACTTCTGTGGAGTCTGTGGAGGAGGAAAAACTAGATCTTGGTTTAACTGGCCTGATGGTTCTACTGAGATCAGTGCGTCATTGGCTTTGTTACTCAAGGAAAAACAAAACAAGTAATAGGTGCCATGCACATGCTAAAGTCTGGTATTTACACTGCGGCTGTTGCCAAAAATACACAGCATTTGTGGATGGTAACTCATGGCTGAATTTGAAGAATTTGCTTGGTGGCACCTATACTGTTCAGAAAATCAAATTAAAACGGATAAAAATAAAATTCACCAATGTGTCTTGATTCTGATACACTAAACTTCCCCACTTTACTTTCACTTACAGATGACTTTTCCCTGTGTGTGCACACAAGTGGACCTGGAGTGTACTTCTTCAGCAAACAGCTGTTGGTGAGGATAAACAGTTACTGGCCAAAACAGTAAGATTGAGTATGTCTTGTTGTTTTAGGGTTTGTGTTACACACACAGAAGGCCTAGTAGGCCAGGATGTATTTATGTTTGGGTAGATTATAATTTATTTATACTTTTATGGTTTATGCTATTTTTTACAAAGCATTACATAGGTGATATTTGGAAAGTCTGTTCCTCACTGCCTCTGAATTTGCCAACCAATAAACAATGAGTGTTACTAAGGTTATTTCTTAAACAAAATGTTGCACAAAAACTGCTTTTAATACAAGCATTCTATTTTGCTAACAGTGTTACTGATTGCAAAAAAATAATTACTTTTTATTTCTTTGTAACAATAAATATAATAATAATTCTCCCCCTCTCTCCTACTGGTTTCTGTGTTTACATTGTTAAATGTAAAAAAAAAAACCTGCGTAAAAGATGTTTACACCGCAATAAAAGAATATGCACGTTTGTCCACTGTTAAGACTTTGAGGTGTGAGTTTCTAGTCCAACTATTTTACAGACGTGACTTTCTGGTGAAACAGGAAGTCAGTAATGGCCGTCTGTCTAATAATTTACAGGTACTGCTCAGTATATTGCCTGCAATTATGCATGGGCTACTTCTGTTTTGCTGATGGCTGTTGGCAATGACCAACTGCTCACAAACTATTAACCCCACACCTTCCATTGAACACTCCTATAATGTTAGTTATACTGCATCTAGATGTAGTACCATAACCTTCACATTGTATCGACGCCTGCAAACGCACTTTGCTTTAAAAGTAAGAAGAAAAATATAAAGGGGGAAATGACAAGAACGGGAAATAAAAGGAACAACGACTTGCTTTCAGATACAGTACATTCCCTTTTTGCAGTAGTGTTCTAACAAAGCATCATGCGTTGCATGCAAACAGTCCATTTATAAACACAAAACCAGCCTCAGAGACCAAACAGGAAGTCCCTTTGTTTGTATAAACAGTGATGATCAGTCATGACTTGGATTCACTTATAAAATTTCCAAGAAAAGATAATCAGCAATCAGTTCATTAATGTTCTTGTTATTTCCTGTAAAAATTCACTACAACATGTCCAATGCAGTAGGACATATTTAAATTTGATTATAACAACCCTATTAGAAGACATAGCACATGTCAAGACACAAATACTTCTCATGTGATGATGGCTCTGGCAAAGTACAAGTTGATCAGCTGCATAAATCGTGCTCTCCATCAAGATATTAACAGTATGATTTAAACCGCAACTATTTCACATTTCTCCCTAAGGACTGCTGATATTGACATGCTGTCAAATTTTAAATTGTTACAGTAAAGGTGGAATAAACCTCTGAATAAAACATTTGGATTGTGCTGTGCTTATGTGCACCTCTATTACTACACACAGTCGTTTTGCAAGTGTTGTATGTGACACTGTTATGTTTTGGTTAGCTCCTGTATGGTGGACAAAACTACAAATACATTAAAGATTTTACAAGAATTGCAGTTACCATTAAGTGGTCGCACAAAATGCGCACAGCTTACGCATCGGATTCCCGCACTTATTTGATGAGTACATATGGGAATTTCACACCAACGCATTCCTAGGATGTCTGTGTTATTTTTAAGTTCACGTTCAGCTGACTTAAGATTATTGATTCATCTATGTTTAAATAACAGATGTATTCCATTAGAGAAGCTATCTTATTTCACTTCCCCCACCCCCAAAATACACCCATTAAAATATCTGATTTAATACTATGTTACCTGAAAATGCTTTGCTAAGTGTTGAGTCATTCATCTTTTACTAGTAAATCCTTTTCTGGGCTGAGCTAAAGTCAATCCCAGCAAATATAGGGGGACATTGAGATACAGCTTGGAGAGAGTCTATCCTCCATGGAACAACATATAGGAACGCACAGCTGTTTGCTCTCACACTTATAGCTGTGTATGTAAATAAGTGAAGAATTAACCTAATCCTACACGTACTGTGGGGGGCAGGCACGGGCACAGAAGCAGCGGGGATCGATTTCCGTGTGCTCTAACTAATAACAGTGTCGGGAAAAACTAAAATAATGGTCAGTAACACGTTGTTTTGGTGTTTGTCCAGATCCGAAATCCTTAATTTATATTTACAGTCAGTTAAGGCCGTCAGTTAAGGTTACTACAGTTCGTCCAACAAGTGAGACGTTCAATGTCCTGTGAAAAGCTCTAATGAGAGTACAACGGTCCACGCAAGTACTCACAGACGAGTTCAACTCAAAAACACTGGCAATAACATTTTACCCAGTATAGACTTTGTTATGTTGACATCCGAAAAGTACGTTTACTCGAAATGTACTCGCAATTCTACTGCATTAAGCCAACTGACGTATGTCCGTAGGGAAATCGTTGTTATCTAACATATACACTCATGACTTCAGCCACACAGTCGTACACTACTGTATGTTGACGATTAGAAGAGACTATAGAAGAAAAATACAGAGTACATACTATTTAAGTCGGTTTATTTTGAGATACTGTGTGAACACATATCAAATATCCTCGAGAGGAGGTAAAAAAAACACCTAAGTAACAAACACCAGATTGACACTGGTGTTAATAATTACCAACGTCGTCACCGCTAAACGGTGCTAACCACTGTAAATAAATAATAACCCACCGTTTCATCAATTACCTATGTGTTGACGTCCTTGTTTACAAACTAAGCCACAGTTCAAACCTCACAGAGCTGAAAGCTAAGTTTGAAGCCGAGTTGTTACTTTGTATTACGTCACGTCTCAACTACCACCGTGTAAACGAGGCTTTTTAGCCAAATTAACAAGGACACCGGACGACGGGAGACGAACACTTACCTTCACATGGAGTCACTGTGAGTAGGATCCAGGGCTTCTGTGAACATGTTATGGACTTATAAATCCACACCATGCACAGTTCGCCTGCATTGCTGCCATCTTGTCCTAGACGACAGGAAGGGAGAGCTCGCTCTCGGTAACGCCACCATCTCCCACATTTTTAAACGTCAGATAACTCCTGCAAGGACACCACACCGAACCCTAGCTGTTGTTACACTCTTTAAACGCGTCTTCGTCCCCTCTGGCCGATGTGGCCCATCTCTGAGAGGGTGTCCGGGTCTGTCGTCTAGACGTGCTGCTCCTACTGCTGCTCGGCCCAGTCTGCTTCTAACATGTCCCTTTTCTCCAGCAACTGCAAACGAATGTTTGTGAACTGACGGCATCGGGCCGACCAGAGCAATCGATCAACGAGCACCACAGACTCCGAGCGATTCACAACTTCGAGCAGGTGTAATAACATCCAGAGGGGAAAAAAACGCATCACAACACACAAGTACTGGTTTACGTTAAAACAAATAAACGAGGTAGCTCAAAAAATAATATAAAATATTATGTGTGGATTATTATTATTATTACTACGACGACTACTATTACTGCTCATAACATACCATGTATAATATATGTATAAACATAAAAAATAGTTCATAATATGAATATAATATAGTTATAAAAAAAAGAACATGTGTTTACATTTTTGTCCTTTATCTTTTTATCACCAACAGATAAATGAAAAAGAAGAAAATATTATTGGTAAGTTTATCATTATAACTGTTTTATTAATTTATTTTTATGTGATTTCTTAAGCTGTGTGTGTCTAGATATTTCGACAGAGATCACAAGACACACCATATTTGGCTGTTACTTTTTTTTTTTCTGCTTGTTCCATTTTCAGGTTGTGCCACATAAATCAATGTTCTCTATCCTACCCTGTCCTCTGCATCTTCTACTGTAACTCCAACTACCTCTAGATCTTTCCTCTATCATAGATAAATGTTACAAAGCTACTTTTTAATGCATTACTATTGATACAATGTTGCTTACATATATTTTTTTGTGATGGCCCCCAGAAAAGATTTAAATACTGTGGTTACGGTCATTAAAATCCATTATTGAAAATCATCATCATTGAAAAACATTGGAAATCCCTGCACCAAAAGACAGTCATTACTTTAACGTAAATATTTAACTGTCTCCATTTATGTAAGTAAAGTCCCAGTGTTCTTAAGGTAATTACTAGTCTTGTCTCCTTTGCTAAGCAACCAGCTGGTAAAAAAAAGCTGCTGATAAGCTGCTATTGTACGAAAAGACCTGCTGTAACTTAATCCACCAAAAAGCCTTTGTCTTCCTGTCTTTGGCAGTACCCCACCCCAGTTACACACAACAAACGACCAAACCTGGTCAGCTGGAAGGCAGGTGTGACACCCTTTTGTGTAAGCTTCTTCAGTTAGAGTAAACACAGCTGAGGTAGCAGCAGTGGAGCACAGCTATACACAGTAGTTTGGTGGAAGGGTTTTTTTTTCACCTAACACACGCGAAGGAAGTTTGTTCATATCTGTGGTTTGTTGCTCTGGTCTGGATTAAGCCGTTTTACAGCGCGGGCTCTCGAGTGGAACATTTAATCACCTGTCTCCCCCTGTTGGCCAACATGGCGACTGGCATTATGCAGTACAATAGAACCCTTTTGATGCTGTTAGTTTTTTTAAAAGAAATTATTTAAAGTAAAATATACGTCACGTTCTCGTGATCTAATTCTGTGAAGATCAGCAAAAGAACAGTAAAATCTACTTTTTCATGTTCCTCTGAATGGCTGAAGAAAAGAGGTGTATTTTTCCATTAGGGGCTAGGAACCTAGGTTGACACATGTTGCAAAACTTGTGTAATGCCATTAGTGTTGTGTTTAAAAGGATCCCTATCTATGGACTCTATCCTCCAACTTTAACGTAAAAGTAACTTTAAATACTTGTCCGCGTGTTGGCATTGTTTCTTTATAAATATTTATGGGAGTACTATTTGGTATGACTGGGATTTTACACACAAATAATCCATTTTAATTAATACCCGCAATGTAGTGAACAACACAACAACTGTTTAATAAAAATACTCACCAGTTTGATAGAAAATACTAGCAAAAGCGATAAGAACAATACATGTAACTGGTGACTGGGCACGTTCAAGCACAATTTTCCTCTATGGTCGGATAAAAACTAGATGTCAATCCTTTCATGTAAAATCGAACTTACACTTTCATGTAGAGAATCTGCGATTCACGATAAGTAACCTGACATTATATTACATAAGGTGTCCCGAAAACGTAAACGCTGGAGACTCTTTATTTTGAAAGTCAACAACCGGAAATTTGTTTCTCCAGACATTTACGAAACGGAAATCGTAATTCTCGCCATTTTGAAGAATCGGCCAGCGATCGAGAGAAAAGCTAGTGGCTGTAGGGGGCCCACTGTGTTTCACCCCACTGGAAGTTATGCCGATTACTTGAACGTTTTAACCCCCTGACACCACGTTCATTCTTTACCGTTTTCACATCTGGTGTAACTTTCTAAACTAGATTACTCTTCCAGCCATGTCTGCCGAAGCAGCCGCCGACCAGGTATTTACATGTACTTCTTACCTAGCACAGTCCGAGTCGAGCGTAAAACATTGTTTTGCCATAAATAAATTGCCCATTGATGCATTTAGATCTTTTACATATTTGTGGTGTTAGATCAGCAAAATTGTGGCGTTAAAGTGTACATTCCCTGCAAACACTGTTAGCATGTGCGCCACATTGGCCTGTATGTAGCATCGTCGCGGTTCATTGTTGTGAGCTAACTTCAAGTGTGTGGTGATGTTAAAACTTAAAACAGCGAAATGCCAATTCAAACTGTATTCGTTCTCAGACTCGCATTGATTGTTTCATTAATTTACTTTGTGAAAGGAAATCACAAAACTGAACAAAAAACAAAATGCCAATGTCAAAATATTAGCCCCCACTTAGTTCCGACTCGTCCATTGAACCAAAGTGTAGAACTTTGATTTTGAGTTTAACCGTAGTTTTGTCTTCCAAGGGTGCTGCCCGCGGCATAGAAGTTCCAAAAGGCATCTCGGAAATGACGAGGTGTTAAAGGGAAGCACAATTAATGGTTATTTATGTTTTTAAATTTAAAAAAGACGAGTCGACTGGTTTTTAATCATCCAGTAAAGTTGGTGTGTGATGAGTTGTTAAATGCCGGGTAATGAATAGGTTGCACTTACTTTATGGAACACAAAATATTTTAGACTGTTGCTGTTGAGATAGATAGATGGATAGATTTTTCAATAAAATTAAAGCTCTCCCTTAGCTCGTTTATACTATTTCCTTTACCTTCACAACAACTACCAGAAACATGTCTTAAAACTGGGAAAGAACTTGGGTCTGAGGTAGTTTTCCAAACAAAATGTAATGAATATAATTAAAATATGTGGTAAACTCCCAATATATCTGTTATAGATTATATAATTTATATAGATAGGTATATAGAAAGTCAAAACAAGCCTACCACATTTCGCACAATACACACTAAAGGTCCTCGTGGACAGGTTTTTGCATGTGTTATACTTCAAAAATTGTTTGTATATGTTTTTACTAAGAAGGGAAAATTCTTGTTTTCAAAGCCCCTCTTGTGTCATTTGTATTATACATTTTTTTAACAATAAAAAGCTAGAATTTCAACCTTTGTGTATTTAATTTGCACACAAAAAATCATTAGAAAATATTAAAGACAAAATATTTTATCTTAACTTATTGTGTGGTTACAGTTGATGTTTGATATTATTAGATTAATGTACAACTACACCATGCTCTGCCTTTTTGCAACGTCCAAAACCAGCGCTGGGTTGTGACACTATCATGACAAACTCTACTGCAGTGAAAATTTGCAGTATGTTGCCATCTAAGCTAGTTGCAACTGTAGCCTTTTTACTGTGCACTGCAACCTCCCTGACCATTCTTGCCTCGCATTTACGATCCCTTTTCACAATGGTATTTTGACAATGGTATCTTTTTTATTTTTTATTTTTTTTATAAGGGGGTGGGGGGTGTTTTTCCTCACATCTCAAATGATCAAACGGACACACATTAAAAGCTTGTTCATGAGACAGTTCAAATGTTTTTCCTATAGTTTATAAATGTCATGTGTCTGTGTGTGCGACTGTGCAATTTCAGGCAGCGGAGTACATCCCAGAGAAGGTGAAGAAGGCAGAGAAGAAGTTGGAAGAAAACCCATACGACCTTGACGCATGGAGCATTCTGATTCGAGAAGCACAGGTTTAGTGACACAGAGCTGCCTTCCTGGGGTTAATTAAACTGGGCATAATGGGCGGGGGGCAGTGACGGAGTACTATGATTTTTATACTTGACATCCCCTTTTTCCAACGTATGCATCTTGCCTTTTTTTATTTTTCTAACTAGTTTGCAATGTAAATAAATTCTCCTTCTTTAGAACCAACCCATAGATAAGGCACGGAAGACATATGAGCGACTTGTCATGCAGTTCCCAAGTTCCGGCAGATTCTGGAAACTATTCATTGAAGCAGAGGTTAATCATTTTTTGTCTTTGGTGTGCATGGCTGAGATAATTATTTTTTCTAACATGATCAACACTGTGATATTCACACAAACAGACTGTCTCTTACTTCACTGAAGTTTGGCAGCAATATTCTTGGTTTGAATCACTGGGCCTGTCTTCCTGAGTTAGTCACCGTTAACTTTTTAAACGACTTGCAAATATAATTTTAAAGCATGTTTTAAGCTTTGGATTTTCAGGCTCCAGTCAGGCTTATCAAGAATTGGACTTTCAATACAGACAAAGGGGAAATTAGCTCTAACCTTTTTATTTATCCAGGAAGTTCCTTTTTATGTTTTCAGATTTTACAAAAACAAAAAAGTTTTTCTCTGCGCCGTACTTTAAAATGGGGTGAAGTGAATTTGTTGCATGTTTGGTCTGCAACAGTATTAAAACAATTTAAATGGTATTGGAGTGCATTAGCCTTTTATTCACTTGTTGTGTCATTTTATTGCCTCCTGTGTCATTTCTTTCTGGTGATTACACAAAGAATGCTTTTTTTTACCCCTGAGACCTGCCCTTTGCCCCTCCTCTGGTAAATATACAACCAGTGACCCTTTATCCTCAATGCCACCCACAAGCTTTGCTTTTTTTGCCAGTCAGTTCATCATTGGAATTTTTTAACCTTCCAAAAAACTTCCTGCTGCAGGTGAAACCCTAGTTCAACATTACTCTTATATCTCTCCACACCGGCATTAAGTTAAGCACGAAGTTAGGTTCTCATGTAGATCAACAGTCAGGGCCACAGTGTAGAGAAGAGTGTGTTGAAGTTTGCAACCTGTTATGAAGCAGTTGAAGAAACAGCAGGAGCTTCTTTTTTTTTTTTTTTTTTTTTTTTATATTAAGAAAACATGAGATTTCTAGGTGACGCGTTATGAATGATGCACACGCAAACGACTGAGATACTATTATTGGCCAGTAGGTGGTGCTGACTGCACACGTTCCACAAAACAAGACACAGACCCACTAAGTGTGAAGAAAAAGCCAAGAGATGAGGGACTATTGACAAGATTTATAAATCAATTTAGTGATGGACTAAAAATTCTTCTTACCTTATAGGTTACAGGAAATACATTTAGTGTTTAACATTGAAATAGAGCATCAATAAATATGGTGCCTGTCTTTAAGATGTTAGACTTTCTGACCAATCTAAGAAAATTAATAAATATTGGGGTTGTTTTATACTCACGGGAGCCAGGATTTTCTGAACAAATTAGTTGAGGATTAAACCATTTTAGTGCTAAATTCAAGCTGGTTATAGTCATTAGTGAACTATTTAGAAACACAAGAGAATACACTAGTTTGATTTATTTTACTCAGTTATGTTCAGGTCCCCTGAGGTGGAATCCTTCTCTAAATCTCTTCTTTTTCCTTAACTACCGATCGCCACTACACACATTTGCTTTATCACAAAGGCACACAAGTAACGGTGTACTCACCACAATCTGTGCCATCCTGTCAACTTGTCGGAGGGTGAAAGTCTGACACGGACCGAGTCCAACCCAGCTGCCAACTTCTTGACTGGTGCATGGTTCCGTCCAACAGCATCCTCTGCCGTAGTCGCTGTTGTAGTGTTTCCCCATTTTCCCCCTGAGAGGGAAGAAATCAGAGATGGTGACATGCAACTGTGCTTCTTCAGAAGATCTGACTTGCTTTTCTTGGTCTAAAACTCCTAAGTGCTTGTGAGGTCTGCTGGCCGTTCACTATAGTCTGGTCTGTCTTGTTCCATTAGATGAGGAGTTAACATAGTTCCATCTTCCATCCACACACATTAACACACACACACAGACTAACAAATGCACTTATCTTTAAAACAGATGAGTTGCCCTTGTAGATACTACCTTGTCTTTTCTGGTTAGAAATACAAATAAAACTGTTGCCCTTATTTAAGAACAAATTACTCAGAAATTTGGTGTACAACAACCACAGTTACTCTTGGTGTTGGTCACATAAGCAGGAGTCTAAGAAACCAGACACAGTTCAGGAAGATGTTTAACCACTTATACAAAGGGCAATCACAATTGTGTTAGCTTACAGCAATATTTCTTACCATTAAACAAACTAATCCACATACCGGCCTGACTACCTTGCTTGGCTCTGCCCTCCCTCACCCTCCAGCCCCCTCAGGGAATATGCACATAATCTTTGGACCCATTTCTTTGTTGTTTTCTCAACGAAACGCAACATCTTTGAGTTCTCTGCCTTGAATGCCTCGGTTCTGTTCTGTGTCTATTCTTTTTCAACATCTGTTAAAAATAATAAATACCACTTCTCTGGACTCTCGAAGATGTTTACAGACTTGATGTCGTGTTGCGAGCTTAAATAACGTTTGTATTAAGTTTTGCGTTTGGTCTTTGATTATCCATACATGTGAAGGGAAGAGACTGAATCTAAATCAGTTTCACCAGTGAATAAAAAAAAAAAAAAACTTAAGATGTTGCATAACTCCCTAAGCTTCAAAGTAAATTCACAACCCTTAGTGTACAGAAATGTTCCTGGAACTTTGTCCATGATTACAAAACCACATCACCTAAAGTAGTGTATATAAATAGGTACTCATGTTTTTTTTTCTCCCTTAATTCAGCAAATATTAGGTTGGAAATAAGTTTTATATATATAAAACGTTTAATAAGCTATATAATTTACAAAATTTTTAATTGATCAGCCCAAAATGGCATATTGATTATTTATATATTTATTTTAACTGGTAAGTATGTGGGTGGTCGTATGTCTTTTCTGGGTTTTTTTTCTTTTTGTTACTAAAAAGTTGGCAAAGTGGAGGACGGGCCTCCCCAGGGAGCTGTAGAGCCAATGCAGAAGGAGGGCATTAGATGGGAATTTAATTAATTGATAATTGTGTTCATTTTATTTAGGACTGAAAGATGAATCTATGACATCAGGGTGCTGCTGTAATCCAACTTAAAAGCGATTAAACTTTTACTTCAAATCTCCATTCAATAACATTTACTCCACTGAATCATTGTTTCTTCTGTGGTTGGTCCTTAATTTAAAATTATTACACTCTACACAATCTAAATGACCAATTAATATTTGATTCCACTGTCGTAGAGTTTGCTCATCAATCTCACGCAATGTATTTAAAGTAACAGTAATGCATTAAAATGGCCTAAGTGTTGAACATCCAAGACTTTCTGTGGGTTTATTTCTTTAGATAGACGTAAATATTTAAACTTTACTTCCTGCTGAGGGTCATTTAAAGTAGGATTTTTAGATATCCTCTAAATTTTTCTGACGTTTTAAATGAATATTTGTACCTGTACAACACCATCACCCTGCAGCTGTATTACCCGTTATGTCAAATACTGATTCCTGTGTCTCTTTTGTTCCTCACGATGATAGAACTTTCCTACACTGACACGGCTCATTGTAAAATCAAAATCTCAGAGGAAACATCTCCCTCACATCTCACCCCTGATAAAACTTCACCATGACTTGTCCTGACACCAAATTCTCACAAGGAAACAGTGCCAGGAACTTTTCCTTGTTCCTCCAACAGTTGTTAACAACCTGATTACCTGTACAGGCGTGTGGACCATGTGGCCTCTGCAAAAATAATAAACCCCTTTGTTGTTATAAATTACTTTGTCTTCTTTGTGTGAACTTCACTTTGTTGATTGTGTGTAAGTGTGTTTGAGTGTATAAATGGTCTAATTTGCATGTGTGCATGATTATGCTACAAAACAAGAGCAGAGGACTTTTGAATTAACACTGCATTTACACTTTATTTGCAGATCAAGGCTAAAAATTATGACAAGGTAGAAAAGGTAAGTCCTCACTACGACCCACCCCTGCCAATGAACTATGTTTGATGTCCCATTTATCTCTACATTTGTCTTTTTGTCTTCAACTTTGAGCTGACTTCACTCTAAATCCAATGTTTACCAACTACATGAGCAAATATTGATTGTACGCTTGTTTTTATAAGCTGTTAAATGGAAAAATAGAACCTTTGTAATTTTAAAAATCCTCTTCTCACTTGAATTCTTTATAATCTAACTATGTTTCCAGGTTTTCAATCCTGGTCCTTTTTCTGTGTCTTAATTTCCACTATTCCCCTATATTCTCCAGCTTGAGCATCAATGATCAAAATGTATTAAAAAAAAATTTTTGACAATGGTTGTGATTTTCCATCCTTGCAGTTGTTTCAGAGGTGCCTAATGAAAGTATTACACATAGACCTATGGAAATGCTACCTGGCCTATGTCCGAGAGACCAAAGGAAAGCTGCCAAGTTACAAGTAAGAAAACTCTTATCCTCTGTCTCTGAACCATTTTATTCAACTAATTTCTACTTTAACTGGCTTTTCTTCTTGCAGAGAAAAGATGGCTCAAGCCTATGACTTTGCACTGGATAAAATTGGAATGGAAATCATGTCTTATCAGGTACAGAAATCTGATTATTCATAATTTTCATTTAATTCATTTTTGCATGTCAAATGTTTAATTAAATCAATTCCACTCAAATTTGCAATCCGTTTCCCAGATCTGGGTCGACTACATCAACTTCCTCAAAGGAGTGTAAGTGCTTACGCAGTGATTTGGTCAGACAATGTCTACAAGAAGCAGGAGAGGCGTTAATTCAACTTTGTCTTTCTGATGTCATCAGTGAAGCCGTGGGCTCGTACGCAGAGAACCAGAGGATCACTGCGGTGCGGAGGGTCTACCAGAGGGGCTGCGTGAACCCTATGATCAACATCGAGCAGCTGTGGCGAGATTACAGTAAATATGAAGAGGTGAAGCGACTGCAGACCAAGCAGATCTTTGGTGAAGCTGTGCTGGAACCTGTGGTCTGAGCTCCAACCTCTGTGTGTTTATCAACAGGGTATCAACATTCACTTGGCCAAAAAGATGATCGAAGACCGCAGCAGAGACTACATGAACGCCAGGAGAGTCGCTAAAGTGAGGCAGCCTGACTGACAGTGTGTCAAGAATCAGCACTGACCCCTCAAATCTGACCCTCACTAGTGTTTTTTGTGCGAATAGGAGTACGAGACTGTGATGAAGGGTTTGGACCGGAACGCCCCATCGGTACCACCCCAGAACTCCCCCCAGGAGGCCCAGCAGGTAGACATGTGGAAGAAGTACATCCAGTGGGAGAAGAGCAACCCGCTGCGCACGGAAGACCAGACACTAATCACAAAGAGAGGTGAATACTCACGGTCAGCTGTGCTTGGGAAGGGTCCACTGGGGTGAGCTGCAGCTCCCTCTGGTGGCCCCTGGACAGAGAAACGGTAACAAATAAATCTATGACGGGGTGAAGTGAATATAGGTATCCGCTAGAGGGTGTAGATGCTTCTCACTTATGACGTACAGCATGACAAGATAATGTTCAGAGGGATTAGATGCAGCTCCCCCTGGCGACCACGTGTAGAAAAGAAAATACACTGTAGACGGTATAGTTCTGACGCAATTATCTTGATGTTTATGTTATCTTAACTTTACTGCTGTGTGTGTGTGTATGTATGCACAATATATATTTATAGTACATATATATTTTATTTTTCATGTTAAGCTACAGTAAGTAAAGGTGAAGAGAATGTAGAAGTTCTAACCAGTTCCTGTTGTACTCGTGTATGTGTTTTACAGTGATGTTTGCCTACGAGCAGTGTCTACTTGTACTCGGACACCACCCTGATATCTGGTACGAGGCCGCACAGTATCTGGAACAGTCCAGTAAACTACTGGCAGAGAAAGGGGTAAATAATAAAAAAAAAAACTAATATTAGTTGTTTTACTTAAAAGCTTTTGGTTACATTTTTTGGAAAAGTCATTCTAACTATTTATTTTATTTTTACACTTAGGATATGAACAATTCCAAACTATTCAGTGATGAAGCTGCAAATATCTATGAACGTGCCATCGGAACTCTTCTAAAGAAGAATATGCTTTTGTACTTTTCGTTTGCCGACTACGAAGAAGTGAGTTTCTGTCCATATCTCTCCCTCCTGCTCGGACTGTATTGGAATCATGGGCTAAGACGATTTGTTTGTGCTCTCATTGCAGAGTCGTATGAAATACGAGAAAGTCCACAGCATATATAATAAGCTGTTGGCCATTGAGGACATTGACCCAACACTGGTGTACATCCAGTACATGAAGTTTGCCAGGAGGGCAGAGGGTATCAAGTCCGGTCGCACCATCTTCAAAAAGGCCCGGGAGGATCTACGTACGCGTCACCATGTGTATGTGACGGCAGCGCTGATGGAATACTACTGCAGTAAGGTGAGAACATCTGTGACGGTGATTAGCTGTCATTGCACAACAGGAACAAGAACTTTGGTTTGTTACTTCAACCGTGCTAACTGTTTTCTAAAGTGTCTTATTTTATCCATAAAGCACATAAAAACAGGGAGTTGAACCGACATGTTGCTGTAAGGTTTGATATTTAACCTTTGTCTGTAACCTTCTAGGATAAATCTGTGGCCTTCAAGATCTTTGAGCTGGGACTGAAAAAGTATGGCGACATCCCAGAATATATACTGGCCTACATTGATTACCTCTCACATCTTAATGGTAACATATTGTGGAAAAATAAGTTAATTTTGTTCATGAAAAAGTTCAAATAATGAAACTTTGATTTGTCCCTCCAGAGGACAACAACACCAGGGTTCTGTTTGAGCGTGTCCTCACTTCGGGAAGTCTGTCTCCAGAAAAGTCTGGAGAGATCTGGGCCAGGTTCCTAGCTTTTGAGAGCAACATAGGCGACCTTGCTAGTATCCTGAAGGTAGAGCGCCGGCGATTTGCTGCTTTTAAGGACGAGTACGAAGGCAAAGAGACGGCGCTGCTCGTGGATCGGTACAAATTCATGGATCTGTATCCCTGCTCTGCCAGTGAACTTAAGGCCCTTGGATACAAGGTAGGTCCTTACACTGTTTGCAGGAAGTACAAAATACACTACACACAAACTAAATACAGTTGCAGAAGACGGCAAACCTTTTTTACTAATTTGTCCCACAGTGAATACATAAAACAGATTCCTACTTTGTATTTTTTTTTTGTTCTTCGTAAACTGTAGTTTTGTTTAATTCAATTTTTTGTCAAAAGGGTTGGGGGTCACTTTAAATAAAAATTAAAAGAAAATTCTCTCCATGATTTCAGGATGTGTCACGATCCAAACTAGCAGCCCTACTACCAGAGACAGTGGTGGCGCCATCCGCACCTGCACTGAAGGACGAAATTGACCGTAAACCAGAATATCCCAAACCCGACACAAATCAGATGATCCCGTTCCAGCCCCGTCACCTCGCCCGTAAGCAGCTACCAGCAACCCCTGACTGAACTCAGCGTGGTGTTGAAATTATCTTGCTAAAAGCAAAACATCTTCTTTGAGTCTTTGACAAAGTCTTCTGTGCTCCCTTCGCCCACAGCTCCAGGTTTACACCCAGTCCCAGGTGGAGTTTTCCCAGTCCCACCAGCTGCTGTTGTTCTAATGAAGCTGCTTCCTCCACCCATGTGCTTCACTGTGAGTTGATGTATAATCTACTCTAAATAATCTGATGTCATTGAAGGACCACAATATCGTCCACTTTTCCACAAAAAGATCATTTAGGAAAGGGTTTTTGAGTTTATGTGATTTATTTTGATCTTATTCATTACTTTTTCACATTGTCCTGTTTAAAAATTACAAATCATAAGGGTTTTGTTTTCACGGGGGGATTTTACTTGAACTATTAGATCTTTATTAGGAGCCTATGTGATCTTAGCATCTATGCCAGATTTCACTGTGAATCACAACTTCTGAGTAAAGTCTGTCACTTGAACTCACCATGTTTTTTTTCTTCATTGACATGATCCTGGATGTGTGTTTGTATCCTTGTGTAGGGGCCTTTTGTCCAAGTGGATGAGCTGATGGAGTCTTTCAGGAGTTGCATACTTCCTGAGAGTAAGTCACTCCGTCTTTCCCTCATTAGTTTGTCTATGTCCTCTGTATCAGGCTTCGCCAAGTTGTCAGCCCCTGGTGGTAAGAAAGTATATTTTAGTGAATAGAACAGCATAAGTATTTATTTTATTGTTTAGATAAGAAAGGTATATTTTGTAATTTCAAGAATTCAGATAATAACATTCCATGAGAAAATGTGTTAAGACTAATAACCTCAAAATTCTTAAAATGGTAAAAGTTAGCTTTGTGATTATTGGACAATCTCTCTGATGACTGTAGTGCTAACAGGTCACATGACTCTGTCCTCTTTATATTTGCAGCTGTCGATGCTGCTGTAGAACTGATCACTGGCAGACAGCCTGACGCAGCAGGAGAAGGAAACGGATCCATGGAGAACCATACTGTTGCCAAGTCCCTCAAGAGGCCAAACGCAGATTCAGACGAGGAGGACGACAAAGGAGCCGTGGCTCCGCCCATACACGACATCTACCGAGCACGCCAACAGAAGAGGATTCGATAAAACCCAGAGAGGAGCCATGGAGAACCTGAGGAGATTGTGACCTCACCAACCTCCAGCCATAACCCAGTTCAACTTGTCCATGTTCCTGCGTGTTCCAGATAGATTTTCTACATTTCTCATCCGTGTACAGAAGACAAACAACACACAGACACTATGTACATCTGACTGTTCTTTGGGTCTTGATTTTGTTAACAGTTTTTATTTTTAAAAGACTGGTCTACATAATGTAAAGATATGTTTTAATTCAAATGCTGATTCTCTTCATTTTTGGCCTTGTGATCCACCATTGTGAAAATGTGGAAACAAATTTTTTAAGTAACTGGAGAAAATAGTTCATTTCAATAAAAGTGGAAATCAGTCAAACAATGTATGTTCTTTTCTCTTCATTATTCGTCATCGCTATTTAGAACCACCCTAGACAATTTTAATAGCTGTCAGCAGAAGGTTGTATTAAATACCTTTTGTAGAAATTGGTAATTTCGTTGTGCAAAAGGCCACAAACACTTGTACATGTTTGTATAGACAACAAAAAATATTTAAACATTTTCTATTACACTAACAATTCTAACTATCAAAATAAATTAAGATAAATCTGATTTATACTGTATGTTTAAAGCATTATCAGTAAGACTCAGACATCGTTTCCTATTATTCCCCCACCTTTTTCATGCGTCACATCAGTGAATAGCCTTTCTTTCCAGGACCGAAATTAAGCTGAAACGATAGGCAATTACGCTATGAGGCTATTGATATTTCTTTTACGTCAGGAAAATAAAGACGGAAAAGGGCGCGAACGTAGTCCAATCAGCGTTGACTACGTCATGTAAATAGAAAGCGATAAGAACCAATCAGAAGTCTGTTTGGAGAGCGGGACTTGTAATCAAGCTAAAACCTAGCTGACAGAATATAATAACATAGTGAAACATTTCTACCGCACTTCTCCACTCTTAATTTATTTCTTCAGTTTCGAAAGAAAAAAATGGTACAAGAAAATATTTGATTTTAATTTTTACAAACAACGTATTTTATTTCAGTTGTGAATTTATATGTAACCGGCTAAAGTTCCGTCACTTCCCTTACCGTCCGATAACTGCTGCCGCCTCCGTCCTCGGCCACAGGAGTAGATGCTAGCTGAGATTTTGACACATTTTGCCACGTTTACCTGACGACTCTGTTTATTGTGCTATAGCTTTTTGTGCTATCTTCTTTTCTTTGCCATCTGTGAGAAACCCACAGGTCTACAGGTCTTACTTTATAAACAAACATAAACACACCGAATGTCGCCAAAAGTTAGCTTATTTGACAACAGGCGGGTTCTGCCCCATGTTTAAAACGTCAGTTAAGAGTAATTAACAAATGTGATTGGATGAGCTGCGTGTCAGATAAAACAACCAACCAATAGGCCGCGTTTAGATGTTAGCAAAAAAGGAACGCCCGCGTATGGCCGTTCATGATGCCACTTGATTAGTTACAATCTCCCCAGTCAATTAAACTTATCAAAAAGTGACGTTAATACACCTGACCAATTAAGATGGGTTAAATTAAAAATAAAGAAGGAAAGGAAACGAACCTTTCATTGTGATCCACACCACTACACACAAAGAGATTTGATCACTGTATTTAACCAATCACCAAAGTGAACAGTAGCTTTGAGGAGCAGTAAGTGGAGAATGTGCCATTCTCAGAGGACCTTATTGTGCACCTAACAGTTGGTGAATTCGAACCTAGAACCCCCCCAGACCCAGTTATTAATTATTTCAAGGAATGAAAAATTGTACTCAAAAAAAAAACAACAACCACAAATTTAGGAACAAATTGTTCATTTTGTCAAAAGCCACAGTTTCACATACACCTGATATTTCATGTTAGTGTCCTGCACCACAGAAACTGATGAAACCACATAAGACAACATGTCCTTAAATACTTTAGCTTATCAATAACTTCAACAGTTAGAAAATTCACATTCATTTTCAGTAGTTTAACAAACGCCGTCCTGTAGTTAAAACATCAATAGCTTGTCCTCAGGGTTGTGTCCTTTTGTTTTTTTTACATTATTTACATGTTTTTTTCATGAATAAACTCTTTACTGTAATAACATGTTGACAGATGAAAGTCTGTTTCCAAAGTACTGGACAAATATCTCTGGGTGTCCTTTATAAAACTGTCCCAACAGCCTCCTCCGCTCTCTCACTGAGAGGGAAGGGTTCTCGTGAATTGTCCGTAAAAGTGTCCAAAGTTCCTCTTTAGTTGTTGTCTCTGCATTGTCCGAGTAGGCTTTAGCACTGAGTCGGGTACAGTAGGTCGAACCTGCGGTAAAGAGACAGGCAGTGGAAAATAAGACATAGTTTATGATGGAGGGGATAAGTTAAGTAAACTTATACTTTTGAGAGACTTTTCAAATGTGTTGAAAGGTAATCTGCGTTAAGTCAAAGATTTTCATTTTAAATGTGTCATTTTTGATCATATTTAAAGAAAATGTTAAACATAACATGAATTAACAGAACATTTTACCATTAATATCATTTTACAAACAATTTGATTGTGTTCTACTCAGAAATGGGCCTGATAATCAATAACTTCTTGATGATTTGATTAATCTCCAAGTTCTCTTCCCTTGATGATGACACTTTTTACACCAGCTCTATTCTATTAAAACAGTTACATTTTTTACATTTTACATTATTTTTAACAATGGATTTCTTCATTCTTATACGTATATTAGTGCATTATTTTTTTATATCTTTCTAGGCCCCCGTCCCAAAGCTGTTACCACCACACATTGAATGTTGGCTATTTCAGCACCAGCTGCTCTCCACCAACTTAATCTGCAACCAAACTGTTTCTCTACCGATAATAATTATAATCATTATGCAGGAGTTTTTTAGTAAATGATAACACAGCTAACCTGTCATCACGTCTGGATCTTTGCCTTTCACAATATTCATTAGTCGATCACTGACCATCTTGTGCAACGAAACAGGAATCTGTGAAGAGAACATTAGTATTCAGATATGAAGATGTTTTATGTTATATGTTCCACAGTGTAGCAGTTAGCCTGACCTTGAAGAGATCACAGTGGTTATCCATCATGAACAGAACCATCAGGTCCACCTTTCCTTTGGGGAGCCTTCTGCTGTAGATGATGGCACTTGAAAAAGACCTTTTCACCGCCATTCTGTTCTCCACCTGACGCACAAGACACACTCAGATTTAACAGAGACCTGATGTCTTACTATGGAGCCACACAAAAGAAAAAAAGACATGAGATCTCACCTCTTTGTGCAGTTTCACCTCCTGAGCCTTGGCTGCAGTGGCCATGAATGTGAGCAGTCGGCGCAGCTCCTCCCTGCTGCGAGGGTCCTGCAACTTTAGGCTCAGCTGAAGAGCTTCCAGAGCTTGATCTCTCTTTCCATTCACTGACAACACAAAAGAAAAAACACAAAGATGAGGACAATGATACAATAAAAAAAAATAAATCTGTGCATTTAGAGTCTGGCCAACCCCACAGCAGCTTATCTTCTCACCCAGTAGCTCTGAGGTACCGGAGTGAATGTCAAAGATGTGGTTGCTCAGCAGCGGTGCCTGTTGTGTCTGTCCGTAGTGCTGTGCCAGGACATCATACAGCAGCTTCTTACACTGGGGTAAGTCATCTGAACATGAGGCCAGACCTCGGCTGACATCAACCACATGTTCATCAGGCAGAAACTCTAAACAGTCCACCGCCCTGGACATCCACTCATCTGCCCTGGGGCAGAGGAAGAAACACAGATGTTAAGCAGAGATAGTAGACTCTGGAGAATCAAGTGACGGAGACGGGAGACCTGGAGACGCCTCATTATCAGATTTCGTTTTTTTTTCCTAAAAGTTACAATCATGCTTTTAAACTGGATACAGTTGATATTTTGGTGATTTTTGGAGATACTACTACTTGGCCACAAGCACAAATTGAGGGATTTTAGGAATGCATTTTGTGAATGCAAAAGCTCTAAAGAGAAATCAGATTAATATTAATATCCTTTTGCCAATTTACTGTTTTACAATAATGTCCAGGACGTTTAACCTATTTTAAGTATTTTCTAATCACTACTTCATAAATTAATATGTAGAAATATATTATTTATAATATTATATAATATTAATATGATTATAAATAATGATTGAATTAATGAATAATGTAAAAGCCTGCAGTCTCCAGTTAAATATTGTGATGACATAAAAGAACCTACTGTGCTTCACTGAAGGCCTTGAGAACCTCTCGATCCAAGTAACTAGACGTGTACATCAAGTCCGATTCACTGTCCATGCTGAGGAGATGAGACTGAGACCTGTCCTTTGCCTCTAGCAAGTTCTCCAGTAGGGGGAGCTCTATCAGCTGCAGCAGCCTGAAAACTGCCTGCTGGTGCCACACCTCATTCACAACTGCAGAAAAAAAACGTCATAACAGAGACATAAAGATTGAGATACAGTACGTGCCTAAAAACACGTCCTGGGTTTTGCGTCATTTTCCACTTACCCTCTGGAGAGAGACCCAGGTTGTTCATCTGAGGAGTGATGGCAGAGTTCAGGTTGAGGTTTGCCAACACGTCCTCCAGTGATTTGTCTTTCTTCACAGGGGAGTGTGTGCGGTAGCTGAGCACCTCTTGTCTGAAAAGACACATAATGACAGCAATCAGTGTGGAAATGGAAGAAACAACAAGTGCTTGATGCTGTCTAGTCCCGCCTATTCACTTCAAATGAGCCGGTGCGTTGATTACAGTCATTCTGTGACAAACAAAAGCATGGGTTTAATTCTCACAATTGATCAAACTGTGATGGACGTTAAGTGGAAAATCTGATTTCATCTAGGACCTGACGTAACGCAACAACAAAAGCGTCATCTGAGCTCCTTCTGGACGTTAGCAACGAAGCACATGGCTCCTCTGAGCCATCTGTCCTTAATGACAGCGGAGGTGATCTGCAGGACAGTTTGGTGCTGTCACTCTCACCTCACATCAAAGGGAAAGAAAAACAACCTGATTCCGTAGGTAAACAACTCATCATTATAAGATCCTCTTGAGCTCAACCACATGTTTGCCTAGCAGTCCTGTCCTGTAAGTGCAGACCAGTGGCGTTTGCACTAATTTGCAGCAATCTGGCAACATGATACACATTGGGATACTCGGGCAATAGTATACTGTGGTATACTGCAATAATAAAGACACAATAATATACTGTATATGCATAATTGCTAACAAAAAAAATCTGTTGAATATTTATACAGTATCATATTACAATGGTGCATGAATATTTCCCCTTAAACAGAATAGTGCAGTGATTCTCAACTGGTGGGGCACAACCCAAATGTGGGTCATGGACTTGGTTTCTGTTGGTCGCAGGTCTTTGTTTGGATGTTAAAAAATAATAATATTAATAATAGTTAGAATTTTTATAAAAGAGTACAGTTACCAAAAGTGTTACTGAATATACTAATTTTGATTTATATTGAATACAATTAAAAGTAGATTTTTCTCTTGGGTTCAGGCTTATCATTGAGTTGTGATGAGGGTCCTGAAGACAGAGCAGTTGAGAACCACTGCACTAGTGTAAACTAGTGTAGACTATTGTGGACTAGTGCCTAACAAGGAATTGGAGAGGAGGGTAAAAACATTTTGAAGTTTGTATTCAGTCTAGATATGATTTGAAGACGTGTCGTGAGTTTGTACCTTTCAGACGACGGGTGGTGGTTCTTTTTGTTCCTCCTCATACTCGGTGAGTCATAGCCGCTCTCGATGGTGGTCGTGGAGGGGGAGTTGGTGTCCATCAGGGTGGAAGAAGAGCTGGTCGTTGGACTCAGAAACCTATACAAGCTACAGCCACTGTCTTCAAATGTGGCGCGCTTCTTTTCCTTCCCAAACACTTTAACTCCCACGGGCTCAAACACCCTAGAGTCCATCAGGGCTTGGCAAAGGCGGACGGCTTTGTAGCGAGGAACGGATTCATCACTGAAGAATCGGTTCAGAGTGATGTGAGCCAGGACCACATCCACTGCCTCTGAGCCCAGGAAGCAGTCCTGGTAGGACTTGAGGTTGTGGCGCCGGCGTTTGACCTCCACATGAGTCTGGAGATTTGAGATGATGCTGCTCCAGATGTAGGTGGCCCGGAAAGGCTTCCCAGCCTTAACTTCTCCTGCAATGAAAGAGATGATTCTCGGTTAATGGAGTTAAGGAGCAGTAGAGCAGAAAATGACTTCTCTGAAATTTCACTTTTGTCTATTGTCTAAGTTTTTTTAACAGGGATAAATGAGAACAATTGTGTTCTCCAAACATACACTCCCTGTTTTCTGAGTAATGCCATACAGTTGAATCTTAATTCTTACATGTGGGTGTAAGAGCCAGAGGTCTGGGTCTACAAGGGTTCAGCCAAATCCAAAACATTTTTCTCAATTACTGCATTGTATACAGTAACAACAAAATAGCTCATAACCAATTTATTATACTACCTATTTAGCTATTCGATCATGTCAATTAATCAACAAATAATAATACTGTTAATTCAGTAGCTAAAACATGCATTTCCAATTATTTACCATAAATAACTCAATAGAAATTGTTTTTTTTTTACATTTCGGCAACAATGTTTCTGTGCGGATGGATAGATGGAGTTGGTTTTGTATTTTGCCACAAAGAAATTTGCTGATATTTTTCACCTTCATGTCATAAACTGAATAAAAAAAAATTGAACTCAAACTCTAAAAATCAAACTCTAAACTCTTCAAATTTGAACATAAGCACCACAGGCTAAAATGTGTACAAAATCAAAACAGAATGTGTTTTTATTAACTACTAAAATGTGTCCTTAATAAAAACAGTTGACATGCTCTGATCTCATTAGCCATCAATGACCAGAACTGAGTGAAAACATTTGAAAAATAAAACTTCAAATTTTCCTGATTTATCTTTTTGCATTTTATTTCCCAGGGTGGCCTGGTAGAGACAATCACACAGGAAGACATAGACAATGATAATACTGTGAACCTCCACTCCCTCCTCCCACCAGAGATGTCCCCTCACACTGTCCAGAAACTGATCCATGCTCCGTTCAAAAACTCATGAAAGAAAACAGATCAGCCCCCACACCACTTTGATCTGACACCAGGGGGCATCTTCTAAAGCCTGTGGAGCAAATGTTCAGCCAGGGAGCAAAGGGGGGCATCACTAAGGACCAGGGGTCATTAATCATGGGTCCCTGTAAGGACAACTCTACTTGACAAACATAATTACTGACCTGAGCTGTAAAACAGCAGCCCAGAACACCAGGGGGCAGCAGCACTTGTTTGCCCACTCACTTTCAAAACAACAACAATTCTAGGGAGCAGCAGATCCCTGAGAGGACACTAATGTGTGTGTGTGTGTGTGTGTGTGTGTGTGTGTGTGTGGTGCAGAGGGTGTTGAATAATGAGACACATGTGAGTTAAAGTGAATGTCCCTGTGGGACAAGGAAGTGTCTTCAGCTGAGGATTTACTTGAAAGGAAAAAGGAACAGAGGCAACTGTGCATTGACTAACCGGTAGGTTTAGTTTGTTTGGACATGACTAAATAAACCTAAATGTTTAATGTCTAATACCATTAAAATGTTTGCTTTTGGCACATTTCTATTAATGTTTACCTTACTATTACTGAAGAGGTGGAAGTTTGCACTAGAGAGAAGAGATGAAGGTCAGTCGTAGCAAGACAGAATGTGTGTGAATGAAGGGGAGAAGAGTGGAATGGAGAGGTTGCAAGGAGCAGAGGAGGAGAAGGAGCAGGAGAAAAAGCTAGAGAAGACAGATTGAGATTGTTTGGGCATGTCAAAAGGAGGGACAGTGATTATATTGGTAGAAGAATGATCCTAGAGATGGAGCTACCAGGTAGGAGACAAAGAGGAGATTGATGGACACAGTGAGGGAGGACATGGAGGTAGTTGGAGTTGGAGTTGAGAATACAGAGGACAGGGGGAGATGGAAATTGTTGACTCGCTGTGGCAACCCCTGAAAAAGGGACAAGCCGAAAGAAGAAGATTACTTTACTATTATTGGACAGTGGTTGGTGATTAAGGAACTGGACTTGGGTCCAGAGGTTAGAATCCACCAACTGTCAAGTTACCATTGAGGTTCTCTGACCATGACACCGTCCACTCACTGTATTCTGGGCAACAGTGCCCACTGTTCATTTTAATGATGGTTCATTGGCAAGATGGTTGTTTCCTTTCCTTCCTTCCTTCCTACTCCCTATATTTTGGCCATTATTGACAAACAAAATTAGTTCACTTTAATCTATTTTATGGTGTGTTTTACCCACTATTAGGCTTAACCTAGCTATGTTGATTAATGAAGTACATGTACCAACCATTGCTGGTTTACAGTCTGTTTTTTAACACACATGTTTAGCAATGATTATTCTCAATAATGAAATATATTTGTTTTATCAGAGCGTATATCTGGTGTATTTATTATATTTCCCAAGATGTCCCATAACTGTTCTTGGGAGGGAGATGACACACAGACCAGTGGTGAGAAGTGAGCTCTGTCCTGTCACCTCTGGTTGTTTACAGGAGACTGGACTGTGAGGCCAGTTTTCATAGCGGAGGCAGTTGTGGATGCGTCTCCTTAACCCCCGGCTCCACTGCTCTGTGGAGGCTTCAACCAAGGACAACAGAGCAGCCGCTGTTTGCACACATCACTCTGGATAAACATTCTCACAGGGAATTAAACAGAACAAACAAACACACACACACACAATGCAAGTCTTCCCTCCAAAAAGGGAATCTGTGAGCAGCCATAAGACATAAGACCAAAACCAAACCAGTGTCTTCTGTTATGTAAATCGCTCATTCACTCTCAACTGTTTTTTTTTTTGTTGTTGTTGTCATATTTCTAACTTAACTTTTTTAGCATTAGCAAACTGTTTTATTTTTATAAACTTATCTTTGTAGACTTTTTCATATGTAATTTCATTTAAATAACATTTACATATTGTCCATACACATTTTCACTCATTTATATTCCCATATTAATCCACATCTTAAAGCATTTTGAAACGTGCGTAGAGTTCTTTCTGTTGTATTTCTGTTGTATTTCCTTATAAATATTTTCTTTTCAAAACAAAGCTGCCGGGTCCAATCATTTTTAAGCATGAAAAAATTTGATCAGACCAATAGCAGCAGAACGTTTCATCGGCTCTGGCTCCTGCACCTTAGTTTCTCCAACAGGCCCAGACTGGTGAACAGAAGCCGTCACTTGTTCTGAAGAACTTTGTGTTTGTGGCGTTCAAAGGCCGTACATGGACACACGCGTACATGCAGTTGTACAGTACTGCAAGTACAACTGCATCTTGTGCGTGCAATGAACATTAGGAATGTCCAGGACACAGCCCACAGTTGTGAAGCACATGCATCAACTGCATTAATGATTAATAAGTGCATACTTTCTCAACACTCTATTGTTATATGTGGAAAACTAATGTCTTACCCACTTTAACCTTATCTACAAAAAGGGACCCGAGGCCAGGTGGTTCCAAGATCAAGTTTGTGGCCATCTCTGCACCTTTTTATTTTTAGATTTTGATTTTTTTTTTAATTTTATTTTTAAATCATTGTCATGGTCGATAGATATTTAGAAAAGTTCAAATCTCAAATATATTTGGAAAGCCATCTAGATATATATTTTTTTATTTTGTTGTTAACAATAACAAGACTACTATACAGACTTTTGCAAATATTTATAATTGCAAATAATATTAGCTTGATATTAATTAGTCATTATTGATTATCAAACATTAGGGTATCTTAAAGCAAATGTTAATTAGGACAGTTAATTTAGAATAAAGAAGAATAAAAAAAGTAATCAAAAATCCCATAGATTCTGTGTAATACAAAACTGAACCAGAAAGAGGCTGTGGATCAGGGTTTAGAGAACTATAGGACTTACCATAAAATGTGGAGAACAAATCTATAAAATATTATTATAAATTCAACTTTCACATCAAGGAGGGGGCCGCAAAAAATCATTCCATGGGCCTCAAATGGCTCACGGGCCGCGAGTTTGGGACCCCTAATCTAATGTTTATGCATTTAATTATTTACGTACTCGGTTTTGTTTTCATTTTGCTCACTCTAAGAAAATAGTTTAATGGGAACTATGTCTCCTCGTGTTACTGGAGAAATAATAACTGAAAGAAAAGTTTTAGTAATTATTTTGTAATCGATAAAAGCAGTCTCTCACACCCCGGCCTACAATCACAGATTGCGTCAACGTCACTGCATTTTCACTTCATCCTTGTAGTTTCGGCGACAATATATTGTTATAATTCAACCAAACAAAACCCGATGTCTTGATTTTATCACTCAATTTCCGTGGACTTACCCGGGGTTCTGTGCATTTGGACCAGCTCCAGAGAGTCAGTGAAGACGGTCACACTTTCTGTCCATGTCCTCGGTTAACAATCCAACAAACTTACAATCCACAGTGTGACAAACTGAGTGGAGTGGAGTCTGGAGGAAAACAGTCTCCTCCCACCACCATGAATCATTCATCATCGTCATCACCGCCCCGCCCCCCCGCGAAAGATGCTAATGAAGAAGCTAAACCTTGCTAAAGCCTTAGCTTCAGCCGCTTTAATAAAAATAATATATTATTATTGTTATTAATAATTATTGTTAACCACAATGAATAACAATTACCTATTATTACCATTTGCTATTAATATTTTTTTCATTATTTTCATTGTTATCAGGTTGTGGTTGTCAATAAATTTAGCCAAAACAAAAAAAAGATCTTTCACCCCCTACTATCGTCATTTTAATATATATTACACATTTTTATTATTTACCCCTCCTCAATAAAAAAAGAATAATTTCCATCATAAATAATGTATTTTTAATTAAGGATTTGTTCTTCTCTTTTCGGCTTGTCCCTTATTTTTTCCATGTCCTCCTTCACTGCATCCATTCATCTCCTCTTTGTCTCCTACCTGGTAGCTCCATCTCTAGGATCATTCTTCTAACATCGATCCACTGTCCCTCCTCTGAACATGTCCAAACCATCTCAATCTGTCTTCTCTAGCTTTGTCTCCAAACCTTCCTGTCTGTGTTGTCCCTCTAATCACCTCATTCCTGGCTCTGCTCCTGTCTCTTATACACATCTGCATCTTTAACTCCTCGACCTCCAGCTCTGTCTGTTCTCTTCTGTCTATTCCTAGTGTCTCTAATCCATCATGGCTGGTCTCACCACCGTCCTGTGGACATTTCCCTTCACCTTATCTCAGATCACTCCTGACTCTTTTCTCCAGTTGTTCCATCCTGACTCCACTCTATTCTTCTCCTCAGTCTCTTCCACAGTCTCCACTGCTCTGAACAGTTGATCCTAAATATCTAAACATCTGCTCCTTCTCCACCTCTGCTCCTTGTAACCTCAATAAATTGAACCAAAAACAATAGGATGATATATTTCTGCCCTTTCTATTGTTATACTGTATATTTTTACAAATATATTGTACACATTTTTTACTATTCACACCTCCTTGAAAAAAAAATCGCATTTTTATTTTTGATTAAGGCCTTTTACCGTTACCAAAGGATGTTAAGGCTTCCTGTGCTGCTCAACTGCTAATTCTGGTAATAAACAGTCTGCAGACCGGGATGGCACCGGGGGGTTGGGGCTCTCACTTTTTGTTTTAGAACTACAACAGCTGACACTTTCCTTTTAGGCCCTGTCTGGGTTTGGGGAGGGGTTCATTTGATTATCCCATGATCAGAGGGTGAGAAGCTCCTGCACTGATACTGTCAAGTTACACAAAACCCTGCAGATTCCCTCCCTTTATTTGGGTAGATGAGTAAATTCTGGGGTTTTATTTCTCATGCAAGTGAGGGATAAATCAAAGTCATCAAGGCATAAAAAAATTCAGAAACAGTAACTGAACACCGGTCTAACTGCATGTGAACATGATCATACAAGAAGTTAAGGGAAAGGTTAGGAATTCCAGGAAACAGTCTTACATTGAACATCTCACACCCTAATGTTAAACAGACATTGAACGCCATCTGACAAAAGCACCAGAAGAAAGGAACACAACAAAGCAAGTGCCGCTTTTTTTCTAATTGAGGTCACATGACTGCCATTGCCTCAGGTGTCATAAAGCGCCCCCAATTCTGTTCCTCGTCTGCACATTGTTTTTCAGTAAACACTTGTGCAGCGTGAGAGCGAGAAGGCTCCACGTGAGCTGCAGAAGTACGGACAGATTTCATGTCGCTCCCCTTCTTTCTGCAAGTGTAACATGACAATGGAAAAGTAAGGTGACACTGTCAAGCCAACCTTTCTCACCCGCTAAACGGCTGAGAATGAATGCAGACATAATAACCGCGGAACATCGGCGTGATGCTAAGGGCGAGGCCTGGAACTGGGGCAAACCGGTCTGATGGCAAGTCCTGCAGACTAGAAAAATGCTGTTGGCTAACAGTTGTAAATGTGCAAGCAGTGATACGGGACCTACAGTAATTACAGCTCAGCTACTGCTGCGATATATTGAATATTCTGATATTGTTCCACTGCCTAAAATGATCGAAGGAAAATGATCATACATGATCTCTGACCATCGTTGGCAATTTATCAGAATATCTTGAATATCTAACAAGTAATATGATGCCCTATATCAATAAATTAAACACTAATGACTGCTGTTCTACCTTTAAAATCTAAAACACCACATTAAAACTCTTTTTGCTCTTCCTCAGGATTATGGGATTATGCTACGTGACATCCCAGAGTCTTTTCACAAGCAGATGTCTTAGCTCATTTCTAAGGAAAAGTATCTGCGTCAAGAAAGTTTCAGTTACAGCCAAAAGCCTTTGGGTTGCAGCTGAAACTGGTTCAACTGCTCTTCAAACCAGGACACTCTGGTCGGGTCAGGTGGTGTTTTGTAAATGTGTGAAAAGCTGAGAGCAGGAGAAACAGGCGGACGAATGGAGATAGTGATAGTGATAGAAAGAGAGAGAAGGAGAGGTTCAAGAACAAATCAAGGTATACAAGGTCAAAATAGTGTTTACTCTCCATGTTCTTGGTAAACACATGGTTTGACTGAGTTCCAGGGAAATTAGCCTCTTTGTTTTAAACAAGAAGCAGTTGTTTATTGGTGGTTTATTCTTTTACCACTTAATCTTATTCAAGGAAACTGGGGGACGGAGCTTCTGGAGCCAAGCTCAGTAGTTATTATAGGAGGTATATCATTGTTCAACAAGTGTATTGGTGATTTTAATTGTAAAAATAAATCGGACCACTCAACACAGTTTTGCCAGATATTACATTTTCAACTATGTCTTTGGCTGTTTGGCTGCAATCCTATAAATTGCACAAAGCTCTCATAATTTATTAAAATTAATTTATAAACTTGTACCAATTTACAACCAGGAAATTGGTACAAGCTACATGGGACCTGTCCTATATGAAATTATATAAATTATATATTTAATTTTTTAATATTTGAATAAAAAACACTTTTTTCCTGGAAATTCAAAAAAACAAAAAAACTTAATTGGTAACAATTTCCCAGCTGCTTTAACCATGGACTTCCTGATACTAAATGGACTGAGTTTAGTTTATAAGTATATTATTATACTATATATTCGGAATTCTAACATTCTTTACAAGTATTTCCATTTCTTTGTACGCTGACCACAGCAGGTCTTAACCTGTGTTTTTCTCCATGATGGTCAGAGTGGTAGTATATATATGGGATGTCAAATACTTTGGAAGTGGGACAGGTTGTGAAACGCTTAAAACTCAAGTGAGTTCATACTTTTTGTTGTGACCAGTGTTAACATCTGCTAAAAATTCCCTTCACAACAACGAGTTCAACAACTGCTCCTGCCCTCACTCCGTCAGGCCTGGACTCCACTTCATGTCCATGAAATGATTTGTGGGACGCTACAGATAACAGAAATGTCTTCCTCTTTTTTGACGGTTAAATGCAAGTTGATGTATTTGCCAGGTGACGCAACTGACACAAAATACAATATAACAAGGCTTGACCTTTTACACATGCACAGAGAATGAGTGGTATTTCAGCTGACGCCTGCACTGCCTTCCAAGGTAGAGCTATTACCTGGTACTCAAGGAGTACTGATACTCAAACTTTATCATGATTTTTCAGGACTTGTTACACAACGTATAATGACTCTAATTGTACTTCCTCTTTCTATGGTTAAGCCCCTCCCATTCTGTTATGCAATATCACATACAATCACTTGTTCGCAGGTATAAAAATAGACCAAAGTGTCAACGCTAACTAGTTGTCCAGGTTGAGATTGTCTTGTGAGGACTGTTGTGTTAAGCAAGAACCAAAAATGTTTAGATCATTCCAAATCCAGATCAGAAGACAATGTCTTTAACATCTCGGGTTCATACTGTACTTGTTGACAGAAGTCTGCTCTTCACAGTGGAGAAACCTCTTAGTCCAAATGGGCAACAGTTGTCTGCAACCCACATATGGGCAAATTGCAAGTGACCCATTTGGAACCACAAGAGATCCTTGCAAGACACTTGCAAGAGACCCATTTGGACTAAGCCATATGGTTCATAGCTTAAAGCAGGCATGAGCAAACTTTTTGACCCCGAAGGACACAATTTGTCCTTAAATTGGACACGGTAGCCAAGTCCAGAGCTAGATAAATGACATGTTAGTCATGTATAAAACCTAAAATCCTACATTGTTAATACCCTTTATGATCACCATATATTGAGGAAGTGCATTATTGCAGGGAAACAGCAAAAATATAATGATAAAATAAATAAGTTATTTAATTTGGACAAGTTTGCGGGGCCGCCTTAAAAAGCTGAACGGGCCGCAACCGGCCTGCAGGCCTTAGTTTGCCCCTGCCTGTCTTAAAGGCTAATTTGCAGCCTGAAGAGTCATTGGCTCCCGTTCGATTTTCTCACACTACATTAAGTGTTGACAGGACGGGGGCCTTTCCAAAAACAATAGGCTGTCAGTGTCTTTATTTTCCCGGTCTCTGTCTTCAGGGTTGCTCTCGTTCTGTCTCCCACATGTGGAACAACGCAGCTCATTAAAATTCATACACTCTTCATCCGAAGAGCAGACGCTCAGAATCTGTCTCCTCCACTCTTGCCCGCACTGGAATCCCGAACGCCGTCCTCCACCCCCACACGTCCAAAGGACAAGAGGACAGTGGTTTTCCTCAGAGAGCAGTCGCCAAAGCACAGAGACACTTTTGTCTTGTCATTTCAGCGCAGTGACTGGTCTGCTTGTGCAGTTATATTTTATTCAACAGTGAAGACGGTCCTTGGAGGACAGAGAGTCAACCAGGCAGTCACAGGGAATAGTTTAGCCATGAAAACACGTCGGGCAACAACTTTCATGCTTTGTTGTTTTGCCTCCCCCCAAAGAAGAACACAGGCCAATATTAACTGCACACTTCAACAAACAGGTGGAGTTTAACTCGTCCTGTCCTTTCTGAAGAGAAGGGGCGAGGTATAACAATACATAAGGAAATAAATACAAAGAAAAATGTCAAAATGTATCAAATTTTAGGAAGATCCTCCAAGGTATCACTGACCAGGGTTACAACCTCTTCTATGATCATTGCCAGTATAGAATATTGAGCCCGGTAGCCTGTTAGCAGCATCAGCAAAAAAAAAAGAGTTTCGGTATGTTTTTTTTTTTTACCTAATGTTGTCTAAATTTATGCTTTAACTGCAGTTAGCATCAATGGCCTCTTTAGTAATTTATGTATATGTTGTAATTCCACAGTCCAACGATGATTTAGACCAGTGTTCCCCAACTTTTTTGCGCCACGGACTGGTTAAATGTCTCGTACCATTTTCATGGACCGTTAAGTTGTGGCAGATAAATACCCCTTAATAGAATAAAATTTCTGGTGTTCTGAAATATTTTCCTACCTATAAAATCCTCCTACCCCAAGTAACTGTGTATTTCACTGCATAACCTTATCAACCTCCACAGTAGTTCTCTCAAACTAAGAGATAAAGCCATTGGCTAAATATCTGCTATTGGAATAAACTATGCACCTATTAGGTTGGTGGATTTTACCTATTGATCCCCAATGTATTGCATTATACATGGAGACACTAAGGACTAATTAAGTCAATCGCTTATTATTGTGGCGGCAGTTCAATTTGAAAAAACTGATTAAACTGATCAAATCAGACTCAATGTTTCCATCACTGGGCATGGAAACCAATAGTTCACAGTCAAGAGAAAAACAAGAAAACAGAAAACAAAGGGAAGAGTACATGCGAAGATTTATTTACAAATAGGAAAGCTTGAAACATGTGACTGGCCTATGAAAAACCAACGGTTAAAAAAGTGTCCTAAAAACAATATTTACTTGTGTCAAAAATATATATATCTATTTGTCAAATAGTGGGCTATGTTTGTCAGGAATATAAAGATATTTGCTTAGAAAATTATTCTTAATTATTCAAGGTAATAATAAAAGTTGATAAAGTAAATCTCAGAAAAGCAGCAGCAGAACCGCAATTATTTTTTTTGTGATGATTATTTAGGTTTAACCACAATATAGATACAGTTTTAACTGTGTTAATAGTTTTTAGCTAAAAAACTGTTACAGTTCCCCCTACCTGGTCTTTTATACAAATGTACATTATATTTATATATATATATTTATATATGTTGGCATTCCACAAAAATGTACAAAACAGTATACAACTAGGTAATATATAACGTATAGACTTTTTTTTTTACAATATAGAATCTTTTAAGCTGCAAACTAAATGACAGATGAAGGCTGTTTTCAATGAACGTGCATTCCTGAATTTTATAATCTGTGCTCTATGTTTACGCCAGTGGCTTTGTATCTAGTGAACACTCAACAATAAAATGTTTTTTAAGGGCCATAAAATTAGTTTTGTAAAATACAAACGCTACAAAGGCTGTGTGAGACACCATGTCAGGATCTTCCAAAGCCATCCCAGACAAGTCCTCATCTTCAGACTGTCCTGCTGTCAACTTCCAAATGTCTCTAAGAAAGTCAACTGTTCCTGGTTCAAATCTCTGCATGGCTTGAGGAAAAGACGTACACCTTCCTCTGTTTTCAAGCTTGTTTCTTGTATTTTCTTTTCTTCAAACCAAACCCTGATGCTGCATCACTGGCAGGCCTGCTGCACTTGACTGATTAGTTCTCCAAAGCGATCAAACAGCCCTTCCACCCAAGCTCCGTTCTGCAGACACTTCTGCACAGTTTCCTCCTGACCCAGGTCGCCTGTCTGCACCCTGAGGGACGCAATCTGGTAAAACACAAGTCCACCGGGAAATATCCATTACTGACTTGGCAAAACATTCACAACCTAGAATTACACTGACACTGACTGACATGACACTCCTGAAGACTGAAGACGTGTCTTAGGTTTACTATCAGAAACGACACAAACAGCTTTCAAGCACTGTAGGTATTTAAAAAAGTATATATTTATGTCATATATTTAAACACACACACACACACACA
>JAFBJS010005588.1:629172-670656 GCA_016785265.1 Paraplagusia blochii
TGTGTGTACATATATATGTTTATACACCCATATATATGTATTTATATATATATACACATACATATATATTTTTATAAATACGTATACTGAGTATGTCAGTCTGTATATATAAACAAATATATAAGCATTGTAGGTATTAAAAAGTATATATTTATGTGCACATACATTTATAAATATATGTATATATATATATATATACATATATAAATATATGTGTGTATATATATATACACATACATATATAAGTATATGTATGAGTGTATATATATATATATATATATATATACACACACACATACACATACACATTAACATTCAATTTTATATAAGTATTATTATTATTATGAGTATTTAATACTGTTAGATGAAGAATTTATTTCTCACCTCGTCTTTACACATGAGGTATGTGTGGTATTTGTAATGCTGCAGAGAGTGGTACAAAGAAAACCATTGCGTTTTTTGCTGGTCCACTGTGTACTCCTGGAAGAAGAAGAGCAAAGTCAGGAGGTCCGAAGATGAAAGACGAACCAAAGGGCACAGTGCCCTCTAGTGACCAATGGAAACAGCAGCAAAGAATGGAACTTGCATCGAATTTTCTGTGTGTGTCCTTAAATATCAGAAAAGCTACTTATTTACTACCAGACCCATATTCCCAATGTCTGCATCTCTCAACATGAACTCTGGTCTGACCAGAGGAGATGTGCATTCTCACCTGTGGCACTTTGTTGTTCATCTTGTAAGGCTTCATGGTCTTCTTGTTGTAGGTCTTCCCACTCAGTCGTACCTTGAAGGCTGGAGTTTCTCCATCCTTCTTCAGTTCAGTTACCACTGAGATCTCTGGGAAGTTGTCCAAGGCCGTCTGTAGACAGGGATCAGAGAAGGTAAAATGTTGAGATGCAGAGAAACAGATTCAGCATTCACGAGAATGAAAGTGTAAAGAACAGTGTTGTATGTCCTTCTGATCTTTTCAGGGTCTTCAAAGCATTTTGTGAATTTCTCCACCCTTACCTTGAGGACTTGACCTATGTGCAGTTTGTGGAGCAGCCGCTTCCTGTTGTCAGTGATCAACCCCTCAACTCTTCTCATATGTGGAAGCAGCAACTCATCTAAATGATAAAAGTCAGATTAGTCTCACAGTTCCAAAACTATGAACCTCACATTAAAAAAACAAACAAACAACTTAACCCACTCACCGTTTGCCCTCTCCAGCGACATCACCACATCTTCATCCAAGGCAACACTAACCAGCAGTTCCAAAAAACTCCTGAACGTCTCCTTCATGTGTCGTGTATTGAGAACTCGTAGATTTGAAGGATTGGACCCTGAGATACAGAGAGGAAAAAAAAAAAAAGTTAAATTTGGATAAAATATAAGTTGTCAATGAAGGATGAGAAAGTCGTCAATTTTTACTGCAAACCTAACATTTCTTGTTCTGAGTTCTTTTCAGTATTTTTTTCAGCACCTTCCTCTGCAGATAAAGCTGACGGAGCAGGGGAGAATTCTTCCTTCCACTTCTTCCTCTTCTTAGGCGGAGGCTCAGCCTTTGGTTTGGGGTGTTTGGGTCGGGCCTTTTGGCTCTGGGTGATTGGAGAAGTGTTGGCTGTAAGGCCGAGAAGAGTCTTCACCTGGACACCCCTGGATGGGAACATATGGCAGATAAGGTGAAACCACTGAATTTGTTTACTTGGTCAAACAAAATTTAACAAATGACTACAATTGTTTTGAACCTACCTCAAGGAGTTCATGGGTTTGCATCGAGGTTTTCTGCTACAAACACGGACGTATTCCCTTTTGTTGACTGTGTCCAAGAACTTCACGTAAACGCGCTGGTACATGGTTTTTGCATCACCAAAGTATCCAAGATACTGCATATGTGAAGACAGTGACCAAATAAATAATAATAATACATAAAAAATATATAGAGTAACACATATTCAAAAATTACTGCAGTTGACAGACAAGATGAAAAACATAATAATTTAGCTGCATATATATATATATATATATATATATATATATATATATACAATGTCCTGTTTTTTGTTTTACAAATTACAATGATCTTTAAGGAGTCCAGTTTGGTTTGATCATTCAGCACTCACATAACGATCCGATTCATATCTCGATTCACAGGCTACGATCCGAGGAAGGAACGATTCATAAAAAATATTAAACGATCGATCCAGTTTGATCTGATTCGATTCGATCCAAAAGCATCAATTTGCACACCCCTAATATATATACATTACACACACATACAGGTATTTGTGAGGGTAGTACATTGTAGGTGTACATGTATACATCATGTCAAGTGTTTTTATTTCTTTTTTACTTACACTGTTTGTGGCTGAGAACACTCGCTTGCCATCTCTGAGCTCTGGGACAAACTTCTGCAGCAAAGCCTTCTGGACTTTCCAGATGGCAGGAGGCTCCACCCCAGATGTCATGGTCACCTGCACCAAGGGATCAAAGTCCAAAGCAGATTTGAGTAAAAAAATAAGACGTTTTTGTACCAGGCGTAATATTTTGAATATCACTTGTACCTTTAAGCTTTCGATGTCCTCTATTCTGACCACAAACTCGTCTCTCTCCCGGTACATTCCTTCTCCCCCGCTGTCGGACAGTTCTTCATCGGTCAGACCCTCGATGGCCACACTCATCAGCTGAACGGCGGCCGTGTCTGGCGCGCTCTGTTTAGTGTCCTCTGTGGCAGCAACTGTAGATCCAACTGCAGTTCCTCCAGTGGCCACAGCTGTGGTTTGTTGGGTGATGAGTGGTGGGAAAAGTGTCTCTTTTACTGCAGGTGGTGCAACAACCATGTGGTGTGGTTTGATGATTAACCCAGGGACCTGCGTGTCTGGGAATGAGAGAAAATGTTCAGTAGAACACATCTTTAAAATAAAAACTCCACCACAGATGCCTGGTCTGGCTAGGAAATACTGACACCTGCAGGGGTGTTTTATAATTTTAGCCAACTTCTGTTTGCCAACATGCAATGAGGCAACATCATTAATGTGTACATGTTCAGGGATAAACAAATAATACCAAGTGGTTCTATGAACAAACTCATGGCTTGCGACAGACCAGACCAACTGAACCTTAGGAACTGAGACAATTGTTAGATGAAGTGAAGAGGTTTCACAACCAACTCTTGATGCAGTCTACAAGCCTAAGAGGCACAGTAATAATTTGAATCAACATTAACAAACTAATAAATCGCATTAGGCACAAATAAAACCATGTGTGGAACACATACCTGCTGCAGCAAATAACCTGCTGTTATTTGCCACCAGTAACATACAGAAATGTCATAATCACATATTTACAAGTATAACATATTTGCAATCACTTGGCATCTACCCATTGATTGGCTGTGTGAGATAGAAAAAAAACATTGGTTGGCTGGATCTGAAGCACAGAATTTCCAGATGTTTCACGTCTGAATTGTTAATATCTTGCATGTTTAACATATGTCAATGTAAATTCAACTTTTTTTTCGAAGCAAACTTCTTGTCATTGTGATTCACACCACTGCACCCAACGAAATGTCTTCTCTATATACAACCCATCACCAAAGTGAACAGTGGGCAGCTTTGAGTTGGGGGATTCAAACCTGGAGCCCTCCAGACCCCAGACCCCAGACGGATTCCTTAACCACTATATCTGACACTGGTTGTTACCTGTTCGTGTTTTCTTTTCCGTAGAGTCGTCCAGAGATGACAGTGCTGAGCTGATGCTGTTCCTCAGGGCCTGGTTCTTTCCAGTGTTGTCCTCTTCGTCTGAGCTAAATGACGGCAGCGTCTCCAAGTTCTTCTGCAGGTCTTCTTCCAAGCGTTTCTGCTGAGAGGTCACTACCGGACTTTCCTGGGAAATCACAGCTACTGGCAGACTCTGCACTTTGGCTGGTAAAGGTGGCAGAGTATAGGAAGGTGGTTTGGACAGGGTGACCAGCTTTTTGGGTCGGCTTATCGTTCTTGTGGGACTCGGCGAGTATTGTTGCTTGGGACCTGATTTGATGAAGTCCAGGAAGGAGCCGATGAAACCAGTTTTGACCTCTGGTTGTTTTTCCTCAACTTCACGGATCTTCTGCCTGATCCTCTCCTGTTGTGGACAACTATCATATGCACCCTGGGAAGAAGAAGATGATGGTGACCCGACATCACCGACCTTGTTGTTGATGTGCTTGGTTTGACAGTTCCGCTTGGCCGCTCTGGCCTGTCCACTGTCCTCCGTAGAACCAATGCTTTTACTCTTGGAGCGAGACTTCTTTTTGGGGAACTCTTCACCGCTGTCATCCTCCGTTTTGATACATTTGACACTGGTATTAACCCTGCCCTGCAGATGAGAGGGATCATACACTTGATCGCTGAGGTGATAATCGGCGCCTGAGCTTTGTCTTTTTCCGGTGGCATTTATTTCAGAACCACTGCTGTGGTGAACGGATTGAGAGTCCACAGACATCTGTGGTCCGTTTAGTGTCATGGTCAACGTGTGGTTGTTAGTGTTGTTGATGATTTGTTGTTGTGCTGCAGCAGCATCAGAGAAGTTTGTTGACATGCTGTTCATTTCCACTGTCTGGTAGTGGCCTTTAGAATCAGACAGACTTGTCATCACCGCCATCTCTGCCTCGGCGGTGGATGCAGCTTTGACAAAGTCCTGCGGTGTAACACCACAGGCTGCCACAGTAGCGGCCAGAATGTCGTCAACATTCGACAAAATATTCCGGTCATCTCCGAGCAGCATGGAGTCAGGGAAGCAAATGGAGTTGAGGGTGAAGTGGTTCTTGGCATCATTCGGATGCTGATTGGCTGAATGGCTGTAATGGTGTTTAGAAGCATCAGAACATCCCGAGTTCTGCTCAGATACCACTGCCACCTGCTGACTGTGGGTTTCCGTGACAGCCGGACCGAGCAGTTCTCGATACTGGACAGGACTCAAGCCTTGAGAAGCTTGGATATTTTGACCTGGTAGTACTTTTGAAGGGTTCTGCTGGAGCAGAATCATCTGACTTGGCTCCAGGAGAACCTGACTGCTGGGCACTGTGATAAAGTGAGTGTGGGATACTGAGGTCTGGTTTTGGGACTGAGTTTGATTCTGATGGTTTTGTTGATGTGCCTCTGAGGATTTGAGCTGGAGAGAGTGTCGCTTGAGCTGATCTGTGCTCAAAGCATGGGTAGATATAATACTGGAGTTTGGAGATTTTAAACCTGTAGTGTCTTTATCGCTGCTCAAATAAATATGGTGTTGAGAAGAACACAAAGAACCCATCCTTTCATTCTTGATCTGATCCGGGTGCGTAGAAGTCAGACCCACATGTTGCTCATCTGACCGTGAATTGCTTCGTATAACACTTTGCATTTTGTGATGTTCGTCCATCTTTGAAACAACGTAGATGACATTGTTGCCTAGAATATTGTTATCTGCTGCAGAACCCTCCATAGCTGCCTGCTGAAGAGCCTCCAGGTCCTGCATTGGAAGCTCTTCTAGTTTCTGTTTGCTGTACGTTGACTTGATGTCTGACACGGAACATCTGATGTTGTTTTGTAAGGTTTGACCAGCTAAGGAATAACTTGGCTGTGGCGCAGGAAAAACATATTTTTGTGGCTGTGTGTGTTCCTGGGACAGTGCGTCATGTGCTTTACCCCCTGCTGATGTTTGCATGAGGTTGTAGTCCTGTGTTGAATTGGATGCAGACAGACTCCTTACACATGTGGCTGAGTAGGAGGAGTTCAGGGATTGATTAAGGGATTGTCCTGTAGCGTAGCTTTGAGTCACGGAAGCGTGTTCCTGTGACTCGGATGAAAACGTCACATTCGAGGTACCCTGAGAATGAGAAGAGGGGTAACTGTCGGACAGACTACCCTGACACAAGCCCTGGTTCTGGGCTCTATAATGGACCTCCTGCTCCTGACTGAAGCCTGGGCTGGTGGAGGAGACAAGGGTTTGACTAACAGTTGCCACATTGGGAGATTGGCTGGCAAGGGCAGGCATAGTCTTGTAGTGAGGTGAGGCGGAGCTGGAGGGCGGTGACCGTGTCTCCGCAGTAACATAGGACTGAGACAGACCGCTAGACATTAGGTTGGGCAAGTGAAGTGACTGCTGATTGGAAATCACTTGGTTCTGATTCTGGCCTGGAGAAGAAAATTGCTCGGGAGACTCACCTGAAAGGTTCTGAGTGTGTCCGTGACTCTCCTCCCCTCCAGGTGGGTGAGGAGCCCCTTTACCAGAGTTGTCTCTGTCCTTTGGCACAGAACTGGCGGAAAACGTCTGAGTAACTGTGTCCGTTTTGAGTTGCGCAGCCCTGTTGACCCCTTGAGATGAATTCACTGCTGGTGGACTGCAGGACACCTGACTCTGATGGGAGGGGTCGGGTTGGTAGGACACATCAGCTTCAGAGCCAGGGCCAAAATAGCCTGGTAAGGAGTGTTCTGATGTGGACATCTGCTCTGAGGCTGCGTGGCTACTGGAAGGCCTCTGGTGGTGTTTGATCACACTACATTCACGCTGAAGGGCTCTTTCAATAGAACCTGAAAATACTGTGGCTGCATATGGCTGCGGGGCACTGTGAGGAGCAGGGAGGGTGGAGGGGAGGAGACTGAACTGCGGCTGGAGCAGGTGGGGGGCCGACTCCTGGGCTGAACGGTAAGTGGACGACTGGACAGGTAGTGTAGAGCCCAGAGCAGGGGAAGACAAAGGATTGAAGGCAAGGGCGGTGGGAAGAACAGCCTGGCTGGACTTGAGATGCAGGAGGGGGTCGTGATGAGTAAAAAGGCCATTGGTGGAAGTGCTGAAGGCTGGTTCCTGGAGAGACAGAGGAGGGTTGCTAGTGTAACTTCGGGAAGGGTAGGCACCGCTGTGTTGGTAGGTGGACAAAGCAGCAGGAGAAGGAAAAGTGGCCGAGGAAGGCAGAGCACCAGTCAAGTAGAGTTCTGTGGTGGAAGAGTTTGTACCTGTGTTTCAAAGAAAAGAAAATACTAAAAACAGAACCATGAAGATCACTACTTCTACTACTTCTACTACTTCGTCACAGTGTGTACATACATACTTATATAAATAAATCCTATTAAAAATGACTTCACATATGTAAATCCAACAAAGTAAATAGACGTAAATGTCTTTTTTGCCTTTGTAAAGATATTACGAGACTCACAAACAGGCCATGGTGGTGGTCTATATGAAGACAGCAGTGAGGAACCAACAGGACCAGCCTGAAGGCTTCTGGACTCCATGGCTGACAGGAAGCTCATGATTGAGCTCTCAGAACTGTTGCTACTTGAATCAAGAGTCCCTGAAAGAAGAATGAGGACTTCAAGTAAATACACTCTAGTTTTTCCACCAAATCTTGGTGTTTTATATTTATAAAGAAATACTTAGAAGAAGGAAGCGTAGGCAACAACAACCACTGTGTAATTTACTCACCTGCTGCAGCAGAAGAGTGAGATGTAGAGTATGTCGTAGGCTGGTGGATGGAGAAGCTCTGCCGTGAGAGAAGCTCTGTATCGATATTTGTCGCAACATAACTGGAACTAAAGAAAAACAAAATAAAAATATCTTATTAATTTTACCACCTTATTAGTTCTTTACCACTAAACTCAGCAATCCACAAACATTTTTTCTGCACTACTGTATTGTCAAGACCCTTCCACAATGACACTTCAATAAATACAGACCAGGCATGGGCAACCTACGGCCCGGGGGCCAAATGTGGCCCGTCATGCCTATAAATCCGACCCACCAACTAAGTCCAAATGGTGTTATTACTCTATGTTTTAATTATGCTTCTAGCTTTTCCCACATTTTTCCATTAAATAGCATAAAGAATTCTAAAAGCCTGTTAGCATCTCAGCCTTTACGCATGACTTTAACATGACAATTATATCAGTTCACACTATTGCTCCATCTCAGTCTGGCATTGAACAACCTGTTCCACAAAGGGCAGCTGTGGCTGCAGGTGTTTGTTCCAACCAGGCAGCAGAACAGCTGAGTTGATGGGTCTAATCAGCTGATCTCAGTCGTCAGACATCTGATTGGTCAAGCTATCTGTTCGTGGTTGGTTGGAACGAAAACCTGCAGCCACAGCCACTCTTTCTGGAACAGGTTGGCCAGGTCTGATCTGTGCTGCAGACCTGGCCCTCCTGTCACCCTTAAGAACTTATTCTGGCCCAAAATATATTTTGCTCATGTCTGTTTTAAACTCAGAAATCAGTTGTATCAATTTGTTTTTTACACTACATGGAAAAAAACCATCACTATGGTGATGGATTAAATGCAGAGCCATTGCTCAGTTTGTGCAATGTTGCTGATTTTGCACTTTGATTATGCGTCTGGAAATATTCAGGAGTAAAACAAAACACTGTCCCCATATTAGTTGATTTTCCCAGGATGCACCACAGAAAGTTTTTAGACTCGTTCTTCTTTCCACCTACAAAAACCTGCCTGTGTGTTTAAGCAAAAACAACTAAGATGTTTAGATTTAAATTTATTGTCACATTAGATTTTATCTAATATTCCTCAGTTCCTCTTTCAATATATATATCTTATATATAATTATGATGTATACAATCTCAATGTCAACATGGTACTATGGGGAAATTAACTTTACATCTACTTCATTATCTGATACCTATATTTGCTGCCTCCAAAGCTGTGGTTAAGGACTCAGAACCCTCTGTGTGATTCCAGTAAATAGATACGTAAGTAGAACTTTATAAATCCTTGCCAGTACCCTTTGGTAAATTATGGTAATTTTTTTGGCAAAATCGAGTTTTTGTGTTATCTGATTTTGCACTTTCGAAAAATTAAGAAGTAAAACAAAACAGTGAGTTGGTTCTGAAGCTTCACATGTAGAAACTGGGGCAGAAAAATGCACAGAATTTGACACGTCGTCTAAAAATATCAGTAGTCGAGTCTCAGTGATTTGATCAGTGATTAGCATCGGAGCTAGCAGTCACCTATGTTGTTTAGGCGTTAAATGAGCACCTGTGGGGCCGGGATTGAGCGCGAAACACGTTCGCCTGAGATTAATTCAATGGTTAAAGAGATTATAAATGTGTAATAAAATGTTTCTGTTCTTTATACTGACTGTTCGTTATCATATTGGGGTTAAAAGAATGCAAAACGCGCTAACGTAAACTAGCCAAGGTAGAAGGCAGCGACCGTCAGTGTTTAAGAAACACTGACACAAGTCAAAGCTGCGCAAAGTCTGCGCAATTCCCGCACATTTCCACTGCCGACAACTTCGCGCAGCAGAAACTGCTCTCCGATTTTGTGTGTTCATTGTTTACATCTCCGTAAAGGTAAAACACACACCGACTCCCCCCTTCCTCCATCTCTTACCTCGGTTTGATAGTTGCCGAGCTGCGGTCATAGGCCCACGAAGCTACGGTGTGTGCTGGTGAAGCCAGCGCGTCCGCGAAGCTAGAAGTCGGGTAGATCCTGTCCATCATCCGGTGAAGGATTCACTTCCCCGGCGGAGCTTCGTGGAGCAGTGGGCACGCATGGTAGCAGCACGGTCCGGGTCCCGGGACAACAGTTCGGTTGCACTTATTTGGATCTAATGTGCAGTTTCCCTCTTCTTCCTCCTCCTTCTTCTTCTTCTCAGTGGTTAATTGTTGTTCATCTCCCGTCATGTGGAGCCGTGAAAAGCCTGCATGCTTTCACGTCCCCATATTACTTGGTTTTCCCAGGATGCACCGCAGACAGTTTGGCTGCAAGTTTTCTGACTGGTTCTTCCTTCTACTCACAAAAACCTGCCTTCAAACCACAAGTAGGAAATGATTCGAATCCCACTATGAACTAGAAATAATATTTTTCATGGACTATAAACTAAAATAAAGGTATCGTGTAATTTAAGTAAATACAACTAGGAAGTTTGGATTTATTTTTTCATCTCATTTTTGACATGTTAGAGATTTAATATCTAATATCAGGTAACAGTTCTTCTTTCAATATATTTCCTTACATATTATTATGATGTGTTGGGCGAGTTACTTTAAAAAAGTAACTTATTACTTTACTAGTTACTGCTCTGAAAAAGTAACTAGTTACATTACTAGTTACTAAATTATAAAAGTAACTAATAACTAGTTACTTTACTTAAAAAAAGTTTAGTGCTGTGTCCTGTAGTAACTCTCATAATAAAATGTAGTGGAACAATAAAAACAAAATAGATGTTTAATACATTTCGACAGGCATCTTTATTGTAACCTCAACTTGCCACTTGCTGTCATCTTGCTTGTGTGTGTGTGTGAGAGAGAGAGACTGTTTATTTCCCTGTAAGGCCAGAAGACCCGCTGAGGTGTCTTTCTGATTGCCACACAGTCCTCTCTACGTGGCTGGGAGAAACTGTCCATTTGGACCACAGATAGTAACGAGTAACAAGACCCTTTACACCACAGTAACAATAACGGTGTTGCTGAATGGAAAAAGTAATGCATTACGTTATTAGCTACAGAGACAAGTAGTTTTATTACGTACGGCATTACAAGTAACGCGTTAGTCCCAACTTAACTTTTGCCGAAATTATCCAAACACTTCATTTTTCGATGTTGATACCAATACATTCTGCCCCCAAAGCTGAGGTAAAGGTCTCACAACCATCCATCCAGTTTCACCTACTGTATCTTCCTGCAGGTGGTGAACCCACTGGAAGTCAACCGCCCTAACAGGGATTCAAACCTGCCCAGGAGGTGAACTCTGGGGTTTTGCACCACAAAGACATTGCCTTTGGGCCAAAGTGATAGTCAGTCAAAAAAAAAGATAGATAGAAATTTATTAACCCTCACAAGTACCCTTTTGGAAATTTAATGCAAAATTTGGCAAAATTGAGTTTTTGTGTTATTGGATTTTCACTATCGGAGGAAAAATCGATATCAATCTTACCAATATCATGAAGTTATGCTAATATCAGGCTGATAAAATAGGTCATCCCTTGTTATGGTAGTTATAGTGAATACATAAAGACATAAAGAATACATAAAGAGCCCGGTATTTGCATCAACAGCAATATTTTATTTAAACATGACTAAAAACAGGTCTTAAAGATATGCAGTCATGTAAACAATCACTTTCTGGCCTGGGTTTAGATGTTGACTCTCTCTGACGTACACTCAGGTTCAATAACCTCAACACATTTACAACACATCCATCCATAATGTTTCATATAAGAACTGCTTTGGCAATGAATCATGAAATGCATTTGAAAATGTATTTACTGCATATTTCCAAAGAGTATCTAGAGTTTTGTGGTAGTGAGTTTGACATATCACCATGACAAACATGAGAAACGTCTTCATACCGATGTGATTGTGTTAAAAAAACTGAATTGTGTTGCAACATTACAGTTCAGATAAAGGTGAAAACAAAAACACATCATATTTTAAATCAGCAGTTTACAGACAACCATGTGGAAATATATTGATGATGCAAGGACAGTTTAACAGAGGCCCTGCACTGCACACACTGATGTGTTACACAACTTATGTTTATGTGAATATCTACAGTCTTCGCATCCAAGAGCACAAAACGTCTTAGTCCTTATATGGAGACGGCCTGATGTTTTATGTAGTATTAAAAAAATATTATCATTATTCTAAATTTTTTTTTTTTAAATCACAGCAGTACAGAGTTTTAAGGCTTTCTTGTTTTTAAATATCGTACATTAAATTTAATGATATTCGAAATCTGTCTTGGCAGCTAATTAATTTGGGAGGAGTGAAGCACACAAAGAACACTGCCCTCGCTAGCAAACATAAACTAAGCTGTGCGCACGTGTCTTAGTCTCCAGAACACTGAATCAGATGAAAAAAGCTGTTGAGATGTGAAGAAGATTTCTTTGAAAGAAAATCTCAAGTAGTCCGCAGCTAAAAAGGATTTTCTTTTATCTTTCATCACAACAATGAGAGAAAAAAAATGCTTCAAAACAGAACAAACAAAAAAATAAAGAACTTCATATAAACCTCCACCAACCACTAGAGTCTTCCATTTAACAAACTGAGTTAAAATTAGCTACAATGTTCTGGGTGCTCACATACTTTTTTAAGTTTAGGGATTTTTCAGAGGGGATTTGCTTGTTATGTCAAGTACCTTGCTCAAGAAATTCATTAAAAGAGATGACATTATCTTCCCTTCCATTGATTACTCACTGTTGCACTGCAGTTTTACAGTAAAACACCCTGAGATCAGCCTGCGTTCTCCAGACATTCGAGAATAACTTGTGAATAACCAAGTAATATCCTTACATTTAATACAATTCTTCTAAAACATACAGACATTGTAGTGAAACTAGCCTTCCAGCTATTAAAATGCTCAAAGTATTGAACGTGTAGTTCCTTCAACATTAATACTTGAACTCATAAAACACCTTTTACTCAGTGCTGTAATGTTGGGAGAATCAGAATTCTCTCTCGCGGCAAAAAATGCTCTTCTCCTTCAATACATTATTAATTTATCATGGTAGTTGATAAATGAAGAAAGCAGCAGGTGATTTTATTTAAAATTAACTTCTTAACTGAAAACAGGAATTAGAATTCTGGCACAGGAACATCGTGAAAACAACAACACTGAGAAGACGTCACACCAGCAGGTCAGAAAGGCTTCAAAGAAACAGTCCAGTCAGCATTAAACAGAAGGCACTTAAATCCAGCAGACTGTCTGTCTGTCTGTCTGTCTATCTGTCTGTCTGCCCAGTCCTGCAGCCACTACAGTCTTAAACTTCCACGTCGTGAACTGAAAACAAAACAAAAAAAACAAGTGTTATCAGCCAGGTGGAGAAAACAATGAAATTATCACAGACTCCTTGTTTGAAATCTGAGATGTTTTACCAGTTTGACTCAAGATAAGTATATACCAGTATTAAAGAAGGAAATCACCCTCAACTTCATGCCCTGGTACACAGCTCACGGTCCTCACTGGTACAGATGCAGTCAGTCAGTCAGTAAGGACTAGGTTCTTGTATAAGACACAAACCTGCATATAGTTGTCTTTGTGGTCTGTTTTTTTTTCTGAAATTTTCAGGAATGTTGATTAATCGCCGATAATCATGATCAGTGTTGGGACTAATGCGTTACTTGTAATGCCGTACGTAACAAAACGACTTTTCTCTGTAGCTAATAACATAATGCATTACTTTTCCCATTCAGTAACGCCGTTATTGTTACTGTGGTGTAAAGGGGCTGGTTACTTGTTACTATCTGTGGTCCAAATGGACGGTTTCTCCCGGCCATGTAGAGAGGACTGTGTGGAGGCGGAGCCTGTCAGTCATAAGTGAAAGACGGCCGTGCACACTAACTGTACCCATGCGTTGAAAAGGAGTGATGATTGGTTGACATAGGTTAACATACCAGGCTAAGGTAAAAGAGTTTAGTTAAGCTAAGCCAATCAGGCTAAGCCAATCAGAAAGAGACCTGGGCGGGTCTTCTTGCCTTATAGGGAAACAGTCACACGCACACAGGCTAAAATAAAGATGCCTGTCAAAATGTCTAAACATCTATTTTGTTTTTATTGTTCTATAGTTGCTACAGGACACAACACTAAATGTGTTTTTAAAGTAAAGTAACTAGTTATTAGTTACTTTTATAATTCAGTAACTGGTAATGTAACGAGTTACTTTTTCAGAGCAGTAACTAGTAAAGTAATAAGTTGCTTTTTTAAAGTAACTTGCCCAACACTGATCATGATTCATCCAAAACTACCCTGTGACTAATCAGATTACATAAGGAGTCATGAGAACGACACCAGAGGTGGGAGTTTGGGTGTTTTCATGGACAGGGATTCTTAAACGGTCAAGACCAGGGTCACAGAAACTTTTGGACTCATAAACCACTACTGGCCCTAACTTTGGACACAGGGGCCAAGTTAGGAACAGAAAGATGGATAGAACTTTATTAATCCCTCTGGAAAGTGCAGTAACCAACAAGAGATGAATAAAATAAGTACAAAAACAATACAAACGCTACATGGAAGAGTAGAGTTGAGTTGTGTAAAATCTGAACATGTGGATGGTGGATGTTAGTCAACAGATAGTTTAGTAGAATATAGGTAGGTAGGTTAATGTTATATATAAATATTAAATATAAATATTATATTATTTGTTTTGTAATCCAGTTGTGGGCCGCAGTGGAAAGTCAGATGTGAAAGATTCATCCAACAGCCTGGATGATCAATGGTCTAACCTGTGGACATTTACTTTAACATGTAAAAACACGGGGACATGGACAAAACTAGTATTTATAGTTTGTGTCAATTATGCATCAAAAAAATGACTTAAATTGTAATCTGTTCTGAAATAAATAAACAGGTAATTGTTGGAGCAGGATTTAACTCTGATTAACTGTAAACAGAAGAGACATAAATACCCAGGATAAGGAGGAGGCGGGGCATCATGCTGTCCACTTTTGGCAATGGCCTGCTCGTAGGTGGGCAGTCCTGGAGGGTTTACCTCATCTGGGGTTGGGTTCACAGGCTGTAGAGACACCTCCTCTAACCTCCTCATGATCAGGGAGGCGTTGCTCCTTCTCGGACGAACCCTGATGGAACTGAGAAGTAAAACCTCTGAGATTCTGTCACCTGTGTGGTATTTTATGCTCACAAGAACTTTTTATTGTGACTAAACACCTGTTCATATGGTACCAGACAACCTATCTAACAGGTGACATACACTAGTAAAGTATTCTTCTAAAGTCACAGACCTGGAACGGCTGACGCTCTCTTTGCATCTGTTCTGGCAGAAATACCAGAGCAGGAGACAAATAATGACAATGGCCACTCCGGCTACGATGAGTCCGATCAAAACAGACGTCACATCCACCCGGGCGGGCCGTTTGTCTGTGGGTCAACGGGAACCAAAGAGTGAAAAAAAGACAAAATAGCTTCAACACAGGGCTGTGCTAAACCAATAGACGAGTTAAATACATGTTAAACCAGTTACATGTGGACAGAAAAGACTAAAAATGAGTCATAAAACCCAGTTAAAGTACAAGACGTTGAGAGATAAACAAATATTTACTCAGGTTTTACACCTGATTTTTACTCACCTGCGTTGTACTGCTTCCAAAAATCATCCTGAAAAACACAACATGAAAATATTCGTCAACAGTTTTTCTAACTCGTACTTGTGTAACCAACAAAGTATTTAGTACTCCTGACTGTCTGGTATTACCTGGTATTATGTACTGTGTGGCCTACATGATGCTGTATACACTGTTCCATGGTTCTTGACAACATAATGTTCATCTTACCATGATGTGAACAAGGTGAAATGCAAACCATCTGTACCAAATTTTACAATGTAGATAATTTAGGGCCCCGGGGGCCAATACTGGCCCCCAGTGTGATGATATTTGCCACATAGATCATTTCAAATGTACTAGAGTTGACCCCCAGTATGCAGCCTCTAAATACAGGCAGGATTTGTAGTATTATTGATGTATTACACTATGTTTATAACACATAAATTTAGTTTTTTGCACCGTAATAAATGTGAAACAACCAAAGCTTAATATTAAGCGGCAGTGGTGGCCTAGTGGTTAAGGAAGCGGACTTGGGTCCGCAAGATCCCCTGTCCCCAGAGGCCAAATTTCGTTGTGGTGTGAATCACAACGTGACAATGACAAAAAAAGCCACAGCAACATTTTCAACATTTTCCATCTTCATCAATCTCCTCTTTGTCTTCTGTTTGTAGCTCTATCACTGGAATTATTATTTAAAACAAATGAGATATTAAATTTTGTGGTATTTTCAGTTACTTTATAATAGTAACCTTTTTTAACTAAAAATGCACGTGCTACAATCCCACAGTATCACACCTGCAGCCGGGTTTGGCCCTCGAGCCTGAGTTTGATAACACCCATGGCCCACACAACAAACTGTACATCAGGGGTCCTAAACTCAAATAAGTTGAGAGCCACCAGCCACATTATCATTTCACCGAAGGGCCGCGTCCAGTTTAAGTGTTCAAAACAAAAGAAAAAAAATCTGTTTCCCATATATTCTGTGTAATACAACACTAAACCAGAAGGAGGACTGTGTATCGGGCTTTGGAGAACTACAGGATTTACCATAAAATGTTGAGAAGAAATCTATAAAATGTTATTATAAATTCAACTTTTGCATCAAGGTGGGGGCCACAAAATATCATTCCACGGGCCGAAAAAATGGCCCACGGGCCACGAGTTTGGGACCGTACTTGAGTATTTATGAAATAAACCACCATCAGTACTCACCGTATCGGGGACATTTTCAAACACCTCTCTGGCCTCCTCATAGTTGCACACTTCTTCAAAACACTCCCGTTCCAGGTTTCCAGGTACAAATATTTCAAAGTCAAACCGGTTAAACAGCAGCTGGCGACCCAGAAAGGAGTGTGCATCCCCAGCACCGACGAAGACTGTCAACAGGGACCAAGGGTGGAGAACAGAATGGATAGAACAGTTGAGATTTTGGATTTTATTGACATTAAGACCATATCGTGGACTGTCTCACGTCAGTGGAATTTGGATTGTTTATTATGTAGAGTTGCAAAAAATGAAAAACTTCATTTTTATGTGTTGAATTGTCATTTTGAGTGATGACTTCATTTATTTTCAAGTGTTTCTTCACTCCATTTATGACAGTAAACAAAGGTTCGTTTGTTTGATTTATGATTGTATTCAATAATGTATAAATGTCTGCAGAACAACATATAAAAATAGTCAAGTGTTTGTTTTGCACTGAATAAAATCCAATCAAACGTGTTGTTCCATAGACATTAAATGCCTTAAAAGAGTTTTATAAATAATAAAATGATAATAATAACAAAACTAATACTAACACTATCAGTAACACGTATGTTTGATGGAGAAAAGTAAACTAAAAGGCATCTAACATCGAAAATACACTGCTCTGTGACAGGTCAAGGTCCAGAGGCAGCAGTTGAACCCTTACCTTCTGCCTCATTCTGGTCCTGGTCGGACAGCAAAGACCTGGTGCAGGCTGAGTGTCCAGATTTGAGCAGATGGATCAGAAAGAGGACATGGAAAATCAACATGGTGATCTCACAGCACCTGAGGATGTGAGGGTGAAACCACAGGCGCTGATCGCTGACGAGTTCACAGCCCAAATATCAGCTCATACTGTCACGAACTCGTGTCTGTTCTCCATTACCTACGGGGACGTGTGGACCATAGTGACGGAGAGACTTTACACGGCGTCGACCGAAACTTGTCCCGCACAGCAGGTGTATCTGATCCGAAACAGGAAACGTTCAACGAAAGTCACAAACAACGGCGAAATTCGGCGATTTCTCCAGGGGAAAACACCAACAACGGGCGATATTTTATTGAAACACAAACACGAAGTAGTCACCGCCTCAATCAGTGTCAACTCCGAAGTCCTTTTAGATAGTAAAAGATGAAAAAAATGCTGTTTAAGTTATGTCCGTACAGCATATGTGGCGTCGGCTCGTTCTTGTACCTGCCAAGACTCGACCAATCGATTACTTCTACCTGGATAATGTGATTCGGTGTGTGTTACTTTAAAAGAACGCCAGATGGCAGCAGAGGAGGGGGCGTTTCATATGTTTTCACGTGTGTTTTGCGTAATGAGCGAATAAAATAAAATTCAATAAAATAAATCCAATGAAATACATTAAAAAAATAAAAAATAAATACATATTAATTAGTATTTAAACAAATAGAAAATAACATTAAAATTAAATTAAATAAAACAGTATCAAATAATATCAAATTAAGTTAATATTGAAATAAATAGTTGTATCTATACTTGGAGATTGTTATACTATGTAGCTACTATTATGTGGTAACTGGTACTTATACTTACCTTGATTTAACACCTTCCATCTTAGCACTAATATTTTACACTCTTCTTCTTCCCACCGTTAAAGTTTACTTAATTTTACTTATTATTTATTAATTTATCTTTACTAAGTGATAGAAGTATCCCTACATAACTTGTATCCTTTACCTCAAATTGTAAATAGCTTTGGTAAAAATCTTCCAAATGTAATTCGTTTCGCCATTTTGTGCCGAGTTGTTATTGTTGTTTTTAACAGTATCAATGGTGTCAACAACAAAGTTAACACACCCAAACACCGTTGCCCTCCCTGTAAGGACAACATTTCTTCTTATTTAGCTTTTTGAACCAACCGTCGCGTTAATGTTTACTTGTTTTTCGTCGTATCTGCCTCTCAGACTCTGGCCTGTGGCCCAGTGTTTATACAAAACACTGACAGGCTGTAATTGAACGTTATCTGCTTGACCTCTGGGGGGCGCTAATTGAAAGTCAGTCCATTCCCCACTTTTATATTCGACCCGTATCTGGATCCTGTCAGAATCTTGGATGGACCACAGGAATGTTGACATTCAGAGACAGGCGGCAGCGAATGAGAAGGACCAGACCAGAGCCAGTGTGACGTCAATAAATACGTTCATATCTAATTATCGTGGTTTCTTTTAAGGGTATTTTTTAATAAGATTCAAGTTAAATTTGACCTATTTCCTATCATTTGGGATTTCTACGCGTTCTGATTTATAGCTATCTTTCAGTCCATCATTTAGCCGGATGAGTAAATTATATTTAAAAAGATTCTAGTTCAATATTACTAGTCTTTTTTGGCTTGTAAAACAAATTTACGTTTTATAAATCATTGCTTCTGCCTCACGGCCAGTGTTCTGGAGAAGTTTCTGAGTAAATATTTGTGAGCAGTGTTCGGACTAACGTGTTACTTCAAACGCCGTTACGTTACTAAACTACTTTTCTCGGTAACTAAAATCGTGACGCCGTTATTGTTACTGTTGCGTGTAGGGGCTCGTTGCCGGTTTCTATTTGTCGTTGTGAGTGGTAACTCTTTACAGTCATGGTGCGAAAGACAGCCGCGGACTATGTAAATCATTGCGTTAAAAAAGGGCGATGATTGGTTGACGTAAGTTAACGTTCCATGCTAAGCCAATCAGAAAGAGACCTGGTTGGGTCTTTTTACCTTATAGGGAAATAAACAGTCACACACACAGGTGACGCGGTACAGCAGCACACACCCACAAGCAAGACGACGGCAAGTGGCGAGTTGAGATTACGATCAAGATGCCTGTCAAAATGTTTAACATTTATTTTGTTTTTATTGTACTGTAATGTACAGTGAACATATAAATTAATTCCAGACTCTAATTACAGCTTCACTCACATCCACACAGCTCTAACCACGCCTCCTCACACTTGGAAACATTAACCCTATAACTGCTGTGTAAAACGTTATAACCATTACAGTCCCACTAAGATTTCATTATGATAGTTGCTACGACACTAAACTGTTTAATGTGTATTTAAAGTAAAGTAACTGGTGGCTTTTATAATTTAGTTACTAGTAAAGTTACTTTTTCAGAGAAGTAACTAGTAACGTAACAAGTTACTTTTTTAAAAGTAACTTGCCCAACACTGTTTGTGAGCTTCCCATTAATGTATGGTGTGAAACTTTTCTTCTGGCATGATGACACATCAAGGATGTGTTAGTCATGCTGACTGCAGACCAACATTTATCTGGGTGTCCTCGGTGGAGATGTGAACATCTCAACGTGACAGTGAGTCAGGAAACAGGTTCACGCTAAGTTCACACTTTTATGTAGTCACTCCTCATCTGTTCCCAGACCAGTGACCCTCTTGTCTCTGACCACTCCTCACAACTCAGCTAAGACTAACACTCATCTTCTAACTGGAAGCAGATGCTTGGAGCTGCTGAAGAAGCAAAAGTCTCCACAGACCAACCACTATCCTAAAGTATGACAATTTAAGTCATCTTAAAATAATGACTACATTCTAATATGAGGTATTGCTTCAAAAAGAGTTATGTATTTATTGCAAATTATTTACTTTGTTTGTTTGTGTAAAAGCGAATGGCTAAGAAAAACAAAGAGTCTTTCTTCAATTCCTGCAAATAAATCCACATCATATTCAACCAAACAGGTCAAAAACCTTAATAAAAAATCAAAAATCTGAGGAATCAGGAATTTTTAAACTACAAGATTATATAATTTTATCCCATAAGTGTTTTCTGGGATTTTTGTTTTGCACTGGGGCCTTGTGTTTGTCCGAAAATGCCCCAAATGTTTAAATAAAAAGGTGGCAAAATACTGCTCTAACAGGAAGCAGATGTTCTGAGCTGCTGAGGAAATATAGACTGGCATCCAGTACAAGAAAAAAGTAAGATACTGGACGAGTGACAATACTGTGTTAATGTCAACAATGAGAAAAAAAAAACACAAAAATGGTCTTCACTGTTCTTTAATTGAAGGGATATAAAAGCTGATCACTTCAGTCTGGAAATCTGTGATAAGGACAGAGAGGATGGTGTCTAAACAGTTGAGGATGAGATGGGATCAGGCAGAGGGCGACAGAGCTTGCAGACTGGTCTTGACGGTTGCCAGGTTTGCTTTCCAGGAGTTGAGGCTCTCGTGCAGCTTCTGCCATTGCTGCTTGCCGAAGGTACGATGTGTGCTGTGGCTGCAGGAGAGGGAGCAGAGGAGAGAGACAAAGGTGAAAATATACTTCCACTGTAAGACATGTAGATGTGTCTCTCTGTACTCCACAGCTGAGTATTGTGCATCTGCTGCTCAAACAGTGCCCCCTAGTGTATAAGTCCAGATTTTTTTTTAAACAATTTTCCTGTTTATTTCTTTGATAGATCCCCCCTTCCTTTAAACAACTATCAGATCCAATATATTTTAACTTTTTACATAGATCCAAACATCCAACACACTGTACACCTTCAGATTCTTGTCTTACCTCACAACAACTTTTCGCTGTGTCTGGTCAATTTTGCAGTAAACCATTTTGGTCCGAACAACTGAGAAAAAGAGAAACACAAATCAGAGATATATATATATATTGATATTCTGTTGTTCCTCGTTAGAAGTGATGGTTGTTGCTAAGTTGCTAAGCGAAAACAATTCACATGTTTCATAAATTTGGGCTTTAAGAGCAGTACACGCACAAATTTAACAGCTTTCTTTAGACACATGTTAAAGACTAGAGATGACTTAATCCAATAGTAAGGGTTGGTACTGGTCCATTTTTGGACAAGTGTCAGGAAAGAACAGGGGAAAAATCATCTAAAGCTCATCTGATCCTGGCTCAGGATCTACCAACACTCCTTTGGAGATCTACTGGTAGGTCCCGATCTACCTTTTATGTAGCCATGGACATAGGGAACAATTTTAATCTTCAATTCTGGTACCGTCAATGACGAATGCCTCGACATCTTCTGCTCCAATCTGCAGCTCCTGCTGCATGGTGTCAAATGAGATTTCCTTGAATTCTGAAGCCATGCCCATGAAGGTCAGCAGACGCATCTTGGACATGTTTTGCTCGTGCAACAGTCCTGAAGAACGACACAGGACAGAAGTTTTCACACACACAGTAGCCTCAACTGGAAGGTCCCGTGTCTGCACCCAAGAACGGTGTCGACATAAAAAATAAAGTCATCCAAGGTACAAGATCATCAAAAACGTACCCAGAGATTCGATGAAGTCTTTGTTACTCTGGTAAAACTTCACATACACCCGTAACTTTGCACTGACAAAGATGTTTAGGAGCTGCAGAGACAAATTAGAAACAAGAAATCATTAAGTTCTGTATCTCAAATACAAAACAACCTGATGTGTCTCAATCCTCTAAGTCAGACTAAGTTGAATCAGTTTAGAGGCAGCATCAAAATGACAAATGTCTGCCATAGACCACAACTCATAAGAAGTTGGCTTCATACTGATACTAGTTATCTTACATCGTGGATGAGTTCGCCCTCCAGGAAGCAAACGGGCTTCAGAGCGAGTAGGTGGTCAAACAGGAAGGTGTTGGGGTCTTTGAGAGCACGAACAATGCATCTGTTTACACACAAAACGTAGGATGTTAGTTTCACAGAACAAGAAGTTTCAGTATTTTTTTCCAGTGTGTTTTTAACCTACTTGTGGGCATCAACCCGTGCTTGTAAAGCATTATCTTCTGTGTAACTTCCCAGCAACTCAACCATTACCTTTGCTGCAGCCTCACTACAAAACACACATTCAAACAACAACAGTAGTGGATTAAGAACTTGGAATTAAACTAAAATCTGCCTAAAAGTAGAACTAAATACTCAGTAGACTTAGTTTAACTTAAAAGTACATTTTAATTACTGACCTCTTCTTGCAGTCAACAAGTGCTTCATACACCAGCCTCAGGAGTGTGTGTTTTTTCTCTGTGTTCAGATTCCAGTCAACGATCCATTTACGCACCTGAAGACAGACAAAATAAATTGGCAAAATATATAATAAGTGACAAGTAGTAGGCGGTCTAGACTCTTCATCATGGGTGGATAAGTTATTTTTACTTGTTTCCGGGCTCTTATAGATTGCAACCTATTAATATATAGCCTATATTGTGATAACAGTGAATACAGTTACCTGATCCAGGTCAGTGGGGATGAAGGAGATGGCATTACATGTGGCTGCCACCTTGATGAGGCTACAGAAGACAGTGTACCTCACTGGTGTGTTTTCATCCATACCATGGAAGAGGTTACTCAGCCTGGGAAGGTTTCAACAGGGAATTAATATTAATATAATTGATAAATGCAATCATTGCTAGGAAAGAAAGGAAACATCACTCACAGCTGCATGCGGAGGGAGGGTCTCTCTCCTTCACGGAACTTCACCAGTTTCTCACAAAGACTTTCGATCAGCGCCTCCTGTTTTTCTGGCTCCAGGATCAACAGCAGTGACACAACGCTGTTCATCACACTTTCCACATCTGCAGAAATAATAAAAAAGGAGCTCATAGTCTCAAGTCATACAGATAGAATTCCCAAATACGACATTGTTAGGAAACTTCCAAGCCCTTCACGTACCTTTATCATCATCCTTGAGGCACACGTCACATGCCTCAATGATCTGAGCCAAATCTACATGAAGTCCACCTTCAGAGTTTTCTTCTGAGATTTCTGCTCCCTTGGACTTGAGGTAGGCCCTCAGCTCTGACGCCTACATATAAAAATACAAGTTCATCAATAAAACACATCAATCCTCCAGTTTTCCTGAAAATTATAGTTCAGCAATTTGTGTTTTTTTTTTCAAAACAAGTGCATCCGTGTTTTTCTATAACGTTAAGACAGACACTTAGTTGTTTGTTTAGATGTCAACATTTTCTTTTTCTTTTGACTTGTCCCTTTTTTTTCCCCAGAGGTCGCCACATCGAGTCAACAATTCGCATCTCAACCTGTCTTCTGTATCTTCAACTCTAACTCCAACTACAACTAGGATGGAACAACTGGAGAAAGGTGTAAGGAGTGATCTGTGATAGAAGAGAGTCTGCTAAGGTGAAGGGAAAGGTTTACAGGACAATCGAGAGACTAGACATGATGGATTAGAGACACTAGGAATATGTAGAAGACACGTGACAGAGCTGGAGGTGGAGGAGATAAAGATGCTGCTGAGAGGTGATTAGAGGGGCAAAACAGACAGGAAGGTTTGGGGAAAAAGCTAGAGAAGACAGATTGAGATGGTTTGGACATGTTCAGAGGAGGGACAGTGGATACATTGGTAGAAGAATGATCCTAGAGATGGAGCTACCAGGTAGAAGACAAAGAGGAGATCGATGGATGCAGTGAGGGAGGACATGGAGGTCGTTGGAGTTAAAGCTGAAGATACAGGGGACAGGGTGAGATGGAAAATGTTGACACTTTGAGGCAACCCCTGAAAAAAGGACAAGCCGAAAGGAACAGAAGAAGATCTCTAATATATTAACACTAAGCATTGAGTCGTTTACCACTTCTGTGTTATTTGAGTCTATTGTCTTAGTCCACATGAAGACTGTAAATAATAACCATTATATTAAAACCCATTCCTATCATTTAATCCTAAAAGTCGTCATTGTAAACAGACAGATGTGTCACAACGATAGCATACAGCTAACCGTCGGTTAATAGCAACTAGCCTTTAGACAATTGGCCACTGTAGTTGAATACTTAGACATTGTAAACAAATACAATTTTTTATAAAGTGTTTGAGAATTTAAACGCGTCTTTTCACCTGGTCTTCTTCCGTAATGTCAATAAACGCCGGGACGCTCATTTTGGGCGATTCTGTGAATCCAGACGATGAAATACACGCTCTCAACACGGCCGAAACCTGAGCGGAAAAGGAAAAGGAAAAATACCGGTGACACAGATGCACTTCCGGGTCGAACGCTTAAAGAAACAGAAACACACAAAAAAGCTTCGATTCGGGTTTAAGCAACAATAAAACGAAGGTGAAAAGTTGAAATTGTTTTTTTCTTATTCTTTTAAATAATTAAATGCAATATAATTGTAAATACCACGCCCAGATAATTGTATTGAGTCAAAACTTTCTTAAAATACCTATAATATGATTGATACATCCAGGGTTAGCCAAGACTGAGGATATGATTAAATTCATTCAGAGATTCTCTTAATGTTTAAAAAATATAAATCGATTTTATCTCACTTGAAACTATCATTTGTGAAACAATCAACAATCAGAGTTTTTTGTCAATGGAAACAGTGACATTCTTCTACTGAAGAAAAAAATATAGTTCAAAGGTTTTTTAAAGAACTAAACAAACTTATATTAATGGTCACCATTATTTTTAGATAAGTGTTTCTATTTCAGAACAAAAAATTGGTTTTGGTTTTATTTATTTTCCAAACAAACCGCTTCCATGGATTCCAGTTTTTGTTCCTTGAACTGGTTTGAACCCTGGGAAAAGGTGACTGTTCAATGTGATGTAATGTAAATAACAAAATAATTGAACCCATCAAAGACAGATGGGGGAATGAAGTGGTTGCTATCCAAAAAACACAAAACAGCTTATCATAACAGTAAAACAGTTAAATCACAGATTATTGTTTTCAGTAGTTTCACAATACTTTGATTTGTAGTGACTTGATTTCAGGAGGTTGCAACTTTTTAACTGACTGTTTAATTACAATATTCAGTAAAATAGTTGTGTTTCCAAATACGTAAGTTAGTCAGTTGTAAAATATGTAGCTCTTGAGTGAGTGAAACCTCAGCTCAGACCTGGTCTTCCATCAGAGGTCAACTGACCTAATAAATCACCTTGCATGGTGATGAAGCATCATGTTGTAGTTCAAACTGGGATTAACCCTGGGTGTCTGTGGTGAGAGCTGAGGCCTGCAGGTGAACCTGATCCTGGGTAAGGGGTTATCTGACGGTTCCATCTGCATAGTGAACCTTCTTCAGTATAAAAACACCATCAGTGTTGGAGAGCAGCACCTCCTCCTCAGACCCGCTGACCTGTGGATGCACACGCTGAGACTCCTCAGTGTTATTGACTGGGATGTTGTCTGTTGTTTACGTTTGGTGATGTTCACACTCAAACTTTGGTGTCAGTTCACTAAAACCACAAGTGTCAAACTCAGGCTCGGGGGCCAAATTTGACCCGCAGTGTTATTATATTTGGCCTGTAAGATCATATCAAATATGTACTAGAGTTGGCCCTATATCCCATTAGTATATAGCTCTTATATACTGGTAGGATTTGTAGTATTAGTGCATGGTCTTTGTTATAGCACAGACATTTTGTTTTTTGTTGTAGGTCTGTAAAAAATATTAAAACTTCAAAAGGATCTGGAAAGGCTACAGATAAAGGCAAATACCACTAATATGTTTTATTTTTAAAATCAACATTTATTCACAGGTGGCACTTAAAGACATGCAAGACAGTTAGCATGGGGCACTGGCCCCAGGAAACCCTAGCAGAGCCCCTGCATTTAATATGTTGAGAATAAATATAAATATATCAATATATTTTTCAATAAATATTCGCTCTGGCCCGTGACTTCATGCCAGTTTTTAATTGTGACCCACTGTGAAATTGAGTTCCACACGCTAAAGTTCACAGATCATCAAAAAAAAAAATGGGGAATTTATGCGACTGTGGAGTAACATCAAATGATGGCATCATTTCTTGAAAGTCTGTTTGTCACGTATTTCAATTTGCATTTACAATTATGGAACTGAGCTCAGTTGCTTCAGTCGTGCAAGTGTGCAGACCATGAGGAACTGACTGGTGGAATCAGTGGGAGTGGGATGAGTCATTCACTGAAGAAAGGTCTGGTCTTGAATCTTGACATATAAGGCTGTCATAGACAGGAATTTATAGCCGCTTCTCCACAAGTGCGCTTGTGAAACTGGTAGGCTGTTGATTAAGTAATTAATAGCACTTGTCAGGGACCTGGTCTACGTTAAGTCCACAATAGGAGTGTGGACGGGACGGAGGGCTTTGAAGCTCCAGGTGCACATGAGACACTGTTTGTGTCTTCTTTAACAGGGTCTTTAAAATGTCACGTTTTGTTATGATGCTGAATACCCCTTCTCTTACTAATGGTGAGACCATGTCGCTGCGGCGTGGAGCCTGTTCCTGGTACGCACGTTAAACTGGGGTTTGGTCTGTTTTCTATCATCCAAGGTCTTTACAGGCAACATGAGATGTATACATGGGCTGATTTACGCTGATGTGGGCAAAAGTCAGAAGAAGAGTGTTGGACATTTTGTTTTTGTTTCTGGAGATATTTTCACAGAACCTGCAGCTGGTCTCGATACCAGGTTTTATTACCAGGGTAAATGAGTTTAGAATTCACGGACAACTTTATGGGTTTTATGGAAAACTAATTCTCTATATTGGTCAAATGTTTTTACATCGTCTTCATCGTCTAGACCAGGCCTGGGCAATTATTTTGACCCGCAGGCCACAGCTGGTACTACAATTTGAGTCAAAGGCCAGGTCAGGATCAAAAAGATTGAGTATTTCCATGAACTAAGATAAATAATGAGTAAAGTATTGAATGAAAGCAAAATGCTTTAAGCCTCTTTAGACCATCTATTGGGGGAAATGCTAGCTTTGCAAGGAAAAGGTAGAAGGATAACGATAATATAAATTGAAAGTATAATTTGGACAAGTCTGGCGGGCCGATATAACTCCAAATGGGCCGCATTCGGCCCCCAGGCCTTAGTTTGCCCAGGTTTGGTCTAGACCAACTTCCTTCTTTTGACTGATTGTTTTTTTTCATTAGCCAATATTTCCTTACTGTCTTTTGGATCACACATTTCTTCTGTTCCCTTTCACTTCTTCAAAATGGAATGATCTCCACTTTAAAGGGGAAAACACAAATCTTCTTGCACAATGTGACTCTGCTGTTCCAGTCATCCACAAGCTCCTGTTTTACCTTTCATTCGTCCTCGAAAATTAATTTTTTAAATTTTTTTCAGCCTTGAATCAGTGATGATCAGCAAATCCTTTAATATTAATGACCTTCCTGGACTGATTGCAGGACGGACGTTGCAGCGACAGTCAAACAATAAACATCACCTATTTACATGGAAGTAAACAGTGGCCGACAGCTGAAGATGATGTAACAGATGAGGTTTACGGCTCAGTGTTGTGCAGATTCAGTGGAAGTGTGTTGGTCATTCAGGATTTGTTCCTCATGATTTCCTCTGGGCGTTGTGAAATAGTTTGACCCCACCAAGAGATGCATGAAAATAGTGTGTATTTGTGTCATGAACTAACAATGTACTGTATGAACAGTATCTAAAATAAACATCTGTGTAGAAGATGATTTAGTCCACACTGACTAAGAGAGAATGCATGAACAAATAACCTCTATTGATACTTTTTAAGAAATATTATTAACAATAATGAGTCACGAGCCCAACATACAGGGATGGAAAAATGTTTTAAACCCTGAAAGTTTTCACAATCTCAAATATTATAATAAAAAAAGTATTTGAGTTTCAAATGGTATCGCTGCTTTGAAACAGACATAAACAATTTTAATTTTTTTTGTTTAAAAGAAAAGCTAACACCAATTTCTTGACAGTTTCTTTTTCTTCTTCCTTCGACTTGTCCCTTTTTCAGGGGTTAAAACAGTGAGTCAACATTTTCCATCTCACCCTGTTCTCTGTATCTTCTACTCTGACTCCAACTGCATCCATGTCCAAACCATCTCAATCTCGCTTCTGTAGCTTTTTCTCCACACCTTCGTGTCTCCACTGCTCTGAACAGTTGATCCTAAGTATCTAAACTCCTCCAGCTTCTCCACCTTGTAACCTCAGCATTCCACTGTTCTCGCTTTCATTCACACAACTGTACTCTGTCCGGCTTTTTCTCCAAACCTTCCTGTCTGTGTTGTCCCTCTAATCACCTCGTTCCTGATCCTGTCCAGCCTTGTCTCTTCTTAAGAGAATCTCAGCATTTTAACTCCTCCACCTCCAGCTCTGTCTCCAGTCTTCCACTGTTCTCCCTTTCATTCACACACATATACTTAGTCCTGCAACCACTGACCTTCATTCCTCTTCTCTCTAGTCCAAACCTCCACCTCTCTAGGTTCTCTTCTAGCTATTGCCTGCTCTCATTACAGATCACAATGTCGTCTGCAAACATCATCGTCCACGGAGACTCCTGTCTGACCTCGTCTGTCAATCTGCCCATTACTAAATTCTTGACAAAAATAAATATACTGTCATCAAATCATCAAAATAATATTTAAAAGTTCTGCTGTTAGCTTGCAGTAGATCTAAAGAGTGTCCAAAAACTTTTTTCCACCACTGTAGTTATAGTAGAACAATGATCCCATATTGTTGTAGGTCTAGGAAAGTGAGAAGGGAAACAAACTCCTTGTCATCGTGACAATATGACACATACGATTCCACACACTCAAATTTGACCTCTGCATTTGACCCACAACAGTGAGCGGTATTAGCACTTGAGGGGCAGTGAATGGGGACGGTGACATTGGACCTCAGTGCTAACCTGGCAGCTGATAGCCTTGAACCTGAAACCCTCTGGACTCAAGTCTGCTTCCTTATCCACTTGGCCACCACTACAGTAAAAGAACAAGCAGAACGGAGCCTTACAAAATAATTAAGGATGATGATTATTTAGGGCAGTGGTTCTCAACTGGTGGGTCCCGACCCAAAAGTGGGTCGCAGACAGCTGCTCAAAAATTAACAAAATATTGTAAATCGGCTGTTGAGCATGTGTTTTGTTTGAGAAAATCTCTTATTTTGAAAGACCCTCGTCAGACGCGTGAATGTTACCGTGGTAACTATTACACGATTTACAGTTGCTGCAACAAAACAAGATGGCAAAGACAAAATATGGTTTAATGTAAGATTTTTCCAAAGGCTTTTATTTTTTTATTTCAGAAAATTATTTTGCAGGAAAATGTGGGTCCCAGAGTGAGACCAGTTGAGAACCACTGATTAAGTGTAAACTGACTGTCAGGGATGGACTTCACAAACAGTAGCAGTGGTCACCAGGTTGTTCTAATCTGCCTTCAACCTTCAGAGCAGCATTTTTGGGAAGTTGAGTGAAAAACATGGGAGTTTTCACTACATTTTTAACATTTCCTAGACATTTGTTGGACCAAAAACACACCCAGAGATGAATTCTAATCATTTTTATACCATGAACATTAAAGCAGGACACTGTAGCTGTCACTACACCCACTCTGGTTCATCAGAGTTAAGTGGCCTTCACTTAGGAGTAAACACAGCCTAGGTGTGTGCTTTTTTCCCCCTTGACTCAGCCAAATGGTTTCAGGTCCAGATAGGACTGAAGTGGTCGTCATCCAACACGGCTGCCCACTCCCCCCCATGACCAACCGTCCAGTTCCCACAGCTCTGTCAGTTTTCATAATGGCTGCAGAAATCCCCTCTCATCTATCAGACGCTGACCTTGTCAGGCCGTATCGCTTGAGTAACTTCCCTGTTTTCCCTGCGTGAAGAGAAGGGCCAGTTAATTACTTATCACCACACGCCCTCTTCACACACACACACACACACAATTAGGAGCAACAAATAATCAGACAAAGAGCCAGTCTTCCAGAGGGGTGAGTCAGGAGAACGTGGTCCTTCAAGAGATGAGGGTCAACAAAGGGCCGTTCTGTTGGATCACGGTTCCACAAATGCTGAGATACATGATAAAAACCCAGTCTGATACTGTACTGTATGCTGGGTCAATTCTGGGACTATTTGTTGGATGTTTTACTGAAGTTAGTCAGTTTCATCCTCACAGTCTTTTATGAAGCTTATTTTATACATAAGTGGTCCCCAACCACTGGACCGGGGTCCGGTTACGGTTCATGGGTGAATTTGTGCCTGGCCGTAGAGAAATAATGTTTCCTTTTGTCCCCATCTGTCTATTACTTCCACTTGATCCATACCCATATCAACAAAAGAACTGACCAATAGAATGGCTAGGATTCCNNNNAGGATTCCATCATCAATAATGCAACTATATTTGATTAGGAAATATTTTCTCAGTGAAGACAACAACAATAAACTCAAGATTCTAACTTTTTATACCGGTCTGGTAGCAGAAAGTTATAGGCTATGTGCACTTGGGAAATCATTGTTGTGTGCATTTACAGTTAATTCGGGTAGTAAGATTTTATAGTTAGGAAAAAACACTGGAAATTGAATTTTACTAAGTGGTATTTATCCGCCACAATTTAATGACCGGTCCGTGAAAATAGTACGAGACATTTAACTGGTCCGTGGCGCAAAAATGGTTAAAAAAATGGGGAAAACTGTCCAATAGAGACTCATTTAAAGTCAGTGTATTTTTGGAACAATTACCAATATATGATACAAAAAGCTAACAATATAATTTGTCTGTAAAGAACTTAACTTCTTCTTTCGGCTTGAGAGACATTTTGATCCCTAACTAAGGAACTTAATTAGTTACTTACAACTAAACTCTTTGGAGAACATGACCCAGATGAATGAGAATTCTAACAAATGAACAATTATTATTATCAATAACTTTGTCTTTCGATTGAAAAAAATAATTGATATGTAATGAAAATATATTGACAGATTTGTTTACAGATTAATTAATTAATTTAAATATTTTCTCTGATTGTTGATAGTCACAATCAAAGGAGAAAGGAGAAGAAAGAACATCAGAATCATCCCTGTCCCACAAGACCTTCTGCTTGTAGGACAGGGATGTTCAGACAAGGGATGTTGGTGAGGTTTACATTTCCCTTTGTTTTACTCTAATAGTGCTACGATGACACAGACAGGAAGGTTTGGAGAAAAAGCTAGAGAAGACAGATTGAGATGGTTTGGACATGTTCAGTGGATACATTGGTAGAAGAATGATCCTAGAGATGGAGCTACCAGGTAGGAGACAAAGAGGAGATTGATAAAGGGAGGACGTGGAGGTAGTTGGAGTTAGAGCAGAAGACGTGGAGGACAGAGATGGAGAAGGATGATTCACTATGGCAACCCCTGAAAAAGGGACAAGCTAAAAGTAGAAGATGTTCTACTATGACTAGTTAGATTTGTCACTGTCCACTGTCTTTCCAAAAATTACTGACCAGTTTGTCCATCTCCAGATGCTGACCAGAGATAATGCTAATCAAATGTGTCAAGAGACTGTTTTTGAATAATTGATTTTGTGCAAGAGGCGATAATTTTTTTTTTCTTGTCATTTCTTGTAAGTCACGTCCTGTAACAGTAGTTGATAAAACAAACCGCGACCTTTATTCTGGTCAGGGGTGTGGTGATGATGAAACTGACTTACTGGACTAAAGGACTAATGAGGACTATTTTCCAGTCTTAGACATACATACATATATTTTAACACTGATGATGTCTTTACCGGCTGGACAGCAACAAGGATTTTCCCCTAAAGTTACAAGATACCAGACCCACTCCCGTAATGTGGTGTCATCCTGTGAACATTTGCACTTCCGATCCCAGAACGAGAATCACAAAGAAAGGTTGCAGCGAAGAAATGTTTTGTGATGAAGACGTATGGCTCAGTGACAGCTGTATGGGTGTAGCAGCTGTTACTGTGGTTTACTTCCATGACATAAACAACTGCATGTGATGTGTGGGAATTATGGATTCTTCTGTATCTCAGGTCAGGAGACGTGGGCTGCAGTTAAACCACGAGATCTTACACAACCACACTTTCAACATTACACACCAAATCCAATACTTTTTCAATTATTACATTATGATAAACATGTCCTCTCTCAGATGTTTCCTTCTGGGGTGACCACAGCTGATCATCTGACCCTTACGTTGTCTCCTGCCATGTCTTCTGTCATGACAATCATAAATCATCTCCAAAGTCTCTCTCTAATGTCCAGCCACTATCACTAAACCATCAACCATCATAGCATCTCTCACTACCACCTACTCCATGTGTCAATTTCAGGCTCGAGGACCATATTTGGCCCAAAGATTAATTATTTGCGGCCCGCGAGATGCGGTGGGTTCCAACCTACGAACTCAACGAACTGTGATTCGCCGACTTATGAAGAACCAAAATCATTATTACTGATGTATGAGGAAACATCTAGTAAGTCCAGATGAATAGATGTCTAGATAGATGGATAGAATTTTGGTCCAATGAGGGTCAGGGTTTGACACACGTCTAATCAATCTCCCCTACAACTTTGATGTTAGTTTGGCCACCACTTGATGCCATAATTTGTGGCAGTGGTGGCCGAGCGCCTTAAGGAAGCCACTGAGGTATCATTGTCCAGACCCCCATACCTTCCAGTGGGCTCACCACTCACAGGAGGGCTCACAGTGTGGTGCAGTATGATTTGGGTGGTAGCTGTGGAGACTGCACAAAGAAACAAACAAACATAGATTACGACTAAAATGTGCTTTGCAACTATAGGAAAAAAGAAATCATCAAAAACACATGTTGTTCATCATAGATTGCTGACACACACTTCTCCAAGGAGAACTTCACTAAGCTTTTTTTTTTATATTTCCTCAGTAAAAATGTTGTGTTAACATTTCCCCAATATTTAAATAGCATTAACAGATGACACTCAACAATCCGAGTATATATGATGATCTTTATGTCAACAGTCCTATTTCTGCAAGAAAAACAGATCAGGATGATTCTGAAGTAAGAGTGTGGATGAAGTCGCCCCTGATTCAGCCCCATTCTGGGAGAAAAACCCAGGGCAGAGGCAGAAAGTCGTCCCAGAGGAATCGCAGAGCTGCACAGAGGTCGTCGATGAGGCTGAATTCAAAATAGTAGCAGAGAAATTAATTTCTCCCTAAACATTTTCAAAAATTCCCTTTCCACCCATGACAAACAAACACGGACCTAAAATATTGTGCTCGCCGTACAAAAGGTTGGGGCACAATTAAACGCATCTTGCCAAAAATAATCTGAATATGTATTTCCTCTGAGCCAAGGCAAACGCCGGCCATGTGGTCCCCGGTGGATTCTTCAGCAGGGAAGCATCATTTGTGAAGAAGGTAAAAAAAACAACTCTTCCAGGCACCATGATGGATCGCATCCCCCACACACGGCCAGTCAAGCTCTCGCACTCTCTGTCTTAGGGTTTAAAAAAACATCAGCGCGATGGACGAACTGAAATGGTCAAAACTACTGCTGACCTTCAAGAAGATCTACAGCAGGACACAGGATGTCCAAACCGTGCCATGAAAAACTACACAGATATGTGACTTGGCAGGATCACATGGAAAAGGAATCCTGTAATCTGTGTTCATGCTACTGAATCTGACGACAGCCTGCTGCTGCCATCATTTAAAGGCAGATGCTTTATTTTCATTTAAAAAAAAAACAAACTCTGAAATGATAAATAAAAAACAGCACGTGGAAGAGAGAGATCGGTCCGTCAGAAAACATTAATTCTGCTGACAACGGAACAAAACAGACCGAGTCCTTGAATTTTCCTGAGTGGAATCAACGTTCTAACAAACTAAAGTGCAACTAAAGTTGTTTCTAAGGTGACTAACCTCTCAGTAATCCCCTGGTTTGAAATTCAGACTTCAGTTTTAAGACTTTAAAACAATCTGAAAGCAACTTTGTCTTTTGATGGAAGTTTTGGAACAGTTTGGAGCTAAATCTATCCACAGGGATGGATACAGGAAATTTTGATTTCAGCTGAAATGTCTGGGGGTCTTGGGGGCCAGCGGCGCCCAAGTCAGGTCCAGGGCGAAGCCTGGTGGGGGAATCAGAGGGGGGCAACGCCCCCTGAAGCTGAAGGTTTTTATGCACTTTTACACCCATTTTTAAAGCAATTAAGGCAGTATTGTCCTGAAATTAATATGAAAATATCAATAAAATTCAAAAACATTCAATGAAACAACCGCCAGATTTTAAGCTATAAAGTCAATCCAATAATTTCACTTCTTGAAATAATTTACATAAAAAATGTAATTTCTTATTTTCAAAAAACATGTCACACTTTCAATGCACAGTTCCATTATTCTATTTTCAGTAGCCAATCACAGCTCCGTTTACAAAATGGCGCATAAGTTTTACTTCTGGTTTTAGCGAGAACATTCACGATAGATAACCATTATTTTTTTGGCACAATTTTGACGTGAAAATGACTGTATCCTTGGTGACAGCAATAAATATAGGTACCTCACCCACCCTAAAATTTTCTCAACGGATTTGGACATTTCACAAAAATGAACAAATTTATTTTCAAATCGTCGGATAACCGCCGTTCGGCGGAAAATTGCCCAAACTAACTAAGCCATCCAGATTTTGGCTCTTTCAACTAATAAAATCAAAATATTCATTCTTTTTTTACAAGAAACATTTAAAGTAATAGTATAAAGAGTTTTGAAGAGTGATGTTTTAGTTTGGGTTGCCAATGAGGTGTCACAGAAGGCTGACAGTATGGTGCAGTGTGATTTGGGAGGCAGCAATGGAGAACAATAATAAATAAATGAATATGTTGGTGCTTCTTCTCCTTTCTTTCAGCCACAGCGAGTCAACATTTTCCATCTCCCCCTGTCCTCTGCATCTTCTACTTTAACTCCAACTACCTTCATGTCCTCCCTCACTGCATCCATCAATCTCCTCTTTGTCTCCTACCTGGTAGCTCCATCTCTAGGATCATTCTTCTACCAATGTATCCACTCTCCCTCCTCCAAATTGTTCTCCAATGTTGCAATAGGATCATAATGTTCTATATGGACATAAAAATCCCCAACATGCTTCTTCCTACTACTTCCAATAAGTTCTATTCTACTCCTGCTTTTCTGTGGTGTTCTGACTGTGGCAGCAGCTCCAGATTTGCTGCCTGTGTTATTTCAAAGTGTCAAACGTGGCAAAATAAGGTTCTTTACTTCTCTGTGTCAGCATGAAGACGCTGATAACACACAGCACTGAACAGCATTTCTTTTTTTTTTTGGGCTTCAAGAGTTCAAGGCCCACGATGTTCACCCAAATCCTCACTTTTTAATTTCCCTTCTTATCACCACGACCTTCTCTTCAAAGTGTTTCACTATTTCAGGCTGAAGATAAGAAGCAGAGGAGAAGCTTTTCCACGATACATGTAACAGACGCAACACTGTCGCCGTGATGTTTCACACACACAAGCTCTCCCTCATGATGATCACCACCTTGGACCTTTTAGCTCTCTCCACTACACCACTGGTCCCCAACCACTGGGTCGGGGACCAGTAATGGTCCGTGTGTGAACTGGTGCCCGGACCGCAGAGAAATAATGTTTCCTTTTGGCCCCATCTGTCTATTACTTCCACTTGATCCATACCCATATCAACAAAAGAACTGACCAATAGATCAGTGGTCCCCAATCACTGGGTTGGGGACCAGTAATGGTCCGTATGTGAACTGGTGCCCGGACCGCAAAGAAATAATGTTTCCTTTTGGCCCCATCTGTCTATTACTTCCACTTGATCCATACCCATATCAACAAAAGAACTGACCAATAGAATGGCTAGGATTCTATCATCAATAATGCAACTATATTTGATTAGGAAATCATATATTTGATTTTCTCAGTGAAGACAACAACAAGATTCTAACCTTTTATACCGGTCTGGTAGGAGAAAATTATAGGCGGTGTGCACTTGGGAAATCCTTGTTGTGCCCATGCACAGTTAATTCGGGTAGGAAGATTTTATAGGTAGGAAAATATTTCGGAACACCGGAAATTTAATTTTATTAAGGGGTATTTATCTGCCACAACTTAACGACTGATCCGTGAAAATGGTATGAGACATTTAAAATTCTGCAGGTGTTTAATTCCTGGTTCATTTACTTTTACGTTTTATTAACTCACATGACTAAATCCTAATAAAAATAATGCGTGAATAATCTGTGAGATGGAAAAAACAGTTGCAATAAAAATAGGAAGTTGATCTTGACCGCGCTTCGCTTTCCATCTATTGCATTTGTGTGACTTTCGTAGCATTATCACTATATTTAAAGGAAATTCAGATTACATCAGGTTTTGACCTCTTTTCCCGAACTTTAGAGAAATGAAGGGGAAGTGAAGTTCTACCGTGACGTGTGTTACAGTGTTACAATAATCTACAGCAGCTGTCTGAACTTCTGGGTTATATTTTAAAGTTTCTCCATTTTCCACTGGTGAATGAAACCTTTTTTTATTTGTAACCAGATTATGCACAAACAAATGACTTAGACTCACACCACGAAAATATTATTAATGAACTCATGGTAGGTAAAAGTTAGTATGGAATTAATATTTAACTAACAATTAATTAATAATAATAAAAAAAGAGTTTCACGAAAACATAAACAACTGTTTCCCAGCCTTTAAGTAGTGATGAATATCCATGTTTGGTTTGGTTAAAGGTTAAACCGGAAAAGAAAACAGTTTAGAAAAATAAAGACAGATTAAAGAAAAACAAAACTTGGCAACGGTTGTACAAATATTGTAGTAAAATTAGATGAATTGTAATTAAAAATAGATTTTGGCACAAATTCGATTTTTAAAAAAGAAACCCCGGAGACGGACAAAGATTTTGTCTAAATATAGCCTCTGAAAAAGCAGGATCAACAAATGTTATGAAAATAGTCAAAAAGCATAAAAATGTCTATGTTTTTCTTCAATGTTTTTGGTTAAAAAATACAAAGTTTTTTATTTTTTACCCTAGAATCTCAAAGTGAGAACCCATGAGTGTTGTGATTTGTCTGTGAACTGGACTTTCACTTTAAAACTAAGACATAACGTCCGTCCCTATGCGTCAAACTGTGGTTAATGTCCACTTGTAGAAGAACCTAAACACTGAGTGAAGAAGGAACTCAACTCATGTTACACTTGTGTGTCATGTAATGTTGATAAGATTTCCTCAGAGGTGAAGTCAGTGTCAGTCATCTTCCCTCTGGCCCCTCCCCCACCCACTGAGTTATGCAGTATTTCAGAGTACTTCAGCGGAGGGTTGGAGAAGACAGTCATTACCGAGACAGAGGAACCAGGCACTGTTTTCTTCACACACACTTCAGACCAACTACTGGCACCGATGTCAACGGTACCAGATGAAGTCATGTCCATGGGCTCAGATGTGCGGGATTGGACCCTCCTCACTGCGGCGCCGCTCTTGTCCTCCTTAACAACAGGTGGTGGTGGCTGTGGGACGTCCGTTAGCGGAGGACAGTGGACACAACTTCCAGATCTCCATCCTGCCCTTTCTTACAGCCCCGTGTCCTCCTATCCACCACTCATGAGACAGGAATTAGGTTGGGGGACTGAACCCTCGGAGGACCCTAACTATGGACTTGGGGCCTTCACTGTGCACTTCTCAGGCCAGTTCACGGGGCCAGGACCCTATGGAGGCGGGTCAACTGAGGAGCAGATCGGAGGACAGCCAAGAACGTTTCCCAGCGGAACGTACCTGTCCAGCTGTATGGACACTCAGTCTGGGGCCTGGGGACTGGACGGTGAGCGAAGCGAAGATTTTTTTTTTGTTTGTTTTACATGTTTTACATGTTTTATTTTACATTAAAGACAGAATTGATGATAATAAAATACGCAGCTGATTTGCTAATTTTTATATTTTTGTACGGATAATAAATCTGTTGATTTTACGTAGTTAAAGCTAAGACAGTTTGGACGGATTTCTACAAGCAATATGGCTTTAACAGTGATATCTCGGTAATTTTAGTTATTATATACATGCATGTATATAAATATATGTAGTGGTATCAGTATGGTATGACAATATATACTGTATAACATTGTTTCCCAAAGTTTTTTTTCTGAGGACCCATATTTTAGAAGCCAAATTATCATTATTACCATTATTGAACCTTAATGTTGACAGTGATTCAAACACAACAATTTGTGTTTGAAACAACTAAAAACAATAATTTAACCAGCAATATAGATGTCCAGAAGTAGGCTACTTGGACATTACATGCTGGGACCATGTGATGACCATGAACTCCTGGGAAACATGAACGTGAGACGACTCATCATCCACACGGGGGTCGCGACCAAGTCTATGGGAAACAATGCAACATAACCTCATACCTGATCCTCATTTATCATTTATTTAAAATCTATTTATCGACAAGCCGATCATTTTCTGACATTTCTGTTATTATTCCCAGTTGTGGGAGTCAATGTTTTTTTTTTTCTTCTACTCCTTCTCTTCAGTGGAGCAGCAGTATGCAGCTCCTCCTCCTCCTTCTACTCCTCCTCCCATGTTTGGGTGCCACAACCTTCCAGATTCATGTCCCAACAGTCCAACACTGCTGCTCAGAAACTACAATCGGTAATAATGACAAAAACCTGTTGATTTTTTTTTTTTTTACAATGTAGATTTTTTAAATAGTTTGTACTTTGAAATTAAAATTACAAAATAAAGGCCCGCATCTGAAATTAAAGTGTGTGGTAGAGCACTATTCAATATTTACTTATTTATGGGATAAACTAGCAAAAAAAGATTTTGTAAATTCTACAAAGATTCTAGTAAATTTGAATCCTCAAACTTGTTGTCCTCCAACTCTACAATGAAAATAAAGGATTATTCTAAATAATGTCAGGTGAACTAGTATTGAGTGAATTTCTTCCTGGTAAATTTGCACAGTGTGGTTTGACTGCATGTGTTTATGTCTCTTAGTGACAACATGCACCAAATGACATCTCAGCTGGAGTGTGTGACACATCAAATAAACACGGTCACAGCGTCCATGAAGAAGTGAGTCTGGGTTTGACATTACCCTCTGCTCTTTTGTTTATTCCTTTTTCCAATCTAAAAAGTCAACCTCAGTCAAGGTATTGGACATAAAGTAGCATTTAAGTAAAACTTCATTTTAACTTTTTCTAAATTAAAAGCGAGTTCTCCTACGATTCTTTCAGATTTTATCATTATATATATTAATAATTTTGTCAAATTTGTGAGCTTTTTGAAAGGAAAGTGTTTTCTTAATTGTTCAAACAACCTTAACCTTGGGCAGTTGGTGGCCTAGTGGTAAAGGAAACGGACGTGGGTCCGCAAGGCCCACGATTCGAATCCCCCTACTGCAGTGCTACGGCAGAAAAAAAAGCATGTGCCTCAGGTTCACATGCGCCCCCCTCAGCATTGCACCGCGCCCCCTCCAGGGGGCCCGCCCCACACTTTGAGAAGCACTGCCCTACCGCCAAGTTAGCTATGAGATGCCATAGCTAAAAGCTGTGAGGACTTCAATGTTGCACAACTCCTAATCCAAAAGTTCTAATCTTTTTGTTCAAAAAAAAAGTTCAAAAACTTTTGAGTTGATAACTAAGACCACAGAAAAATACAACACACCAACGTAAGTCCAACATGAAGTTAAACTGTTTTCTCTTCTCTTTTCTTCCTTTCCGTCCTAATCTGTGGCTCCAGCAACAACCACAACTGCAGTTACGACAACGCACCTACAGTCTCTCCTCCACCTGTACTACTCAGTGCTGAGTACCACATCCACACACGCAGCGTCTTCAGAGAAGTACAGGTCAGTACTGTGCCTCGAAACACATACCAGGACCTCTACCATCAACCTGTCCAGACGTCCCTAGTTTCATTTTCCTCTCTTTCTCAAAGGACGTCAGACGGGTACCAGGCACCGCTCCACCTGGTACCAAGTCAGACTACATAGAGAGGCGTCCGTTTTCTTGTACCTATCCTGGCTGCAGCAAGAGATACTTTAAAATGTCGCATCTGTTGACGCATGGACACAAACACACAGGTGAGCGCTGCGTTCAGGTGTCAAAGAAACAGATCAGGAGTTTTAGGCTCACGTTCCACTGAGGAAATCTTGAGGAATATCTCATTCTTTCACAGGAGAGAGACATTACGAGTGCGATTTTAAAGATTGCGGTCGCAAATTCTCTCGCTCCGACCAGCTGAGGAGACACCAGCGCATACACACAGGTACGACAGAGCAGTGGTAACATATCACACCTTTCTATGTGGTCTGTACTAAAGAACTGAAGGTTGTCCTTCCCTCCTGTGCAGGGGTGAAGCCGTTTCCTTGTAAGTTTTGTGAGAAGAAGTTTTCACGGTCCGATCATCTCAAGACACACACTCAGATTCACACAGGTAAAAACCTTTATCCACTAGTCTACTTTTTGTCTATGCAGGTTCTTAGTCATCCAGCTCTTATCTTGAAATAGTTACGTCATAGGGAACCTAATCTGTCCAGTTGGAACTATTTTTAGATACTTTTTTTGCTGAACTCTCTGAGGGTTGAATTTGGTCTAGAGCAAGCGTTTATTTCCCTGTTCTGTCTCTTCATCCTCCCTGTCAGGTGAGAAGAGATTCACCTGCCGCTGGTACGACTGTCACCAGAAGTTTAACCGCTCTGATGAGTTACTGCGTCACCGCAGGATGCACCAGAGGAATCTGACCAGGGTGAAACCTGTCGTCTAGAAGCTCAAAGTTCAACAATCTTCACATCTTGGTGATGAGCCTCTTCACTGGATCAACCTCTACGCTGATGACGCTGTTCTTGGCGACTCATTTAAGAACCAATAATGGTTAGAAATGGACCAAACACTATGGAAGATGCCAGAACAACAGGGAATGGACTGAAGAAATTGATCCTCAGCCCAAAGACGCACTGAACAACCATTCTGTCTTGAATAGTGAGAAATGAAAATAAAAACTTAAGTGTTGAATTGAAGTCAGGCTTTGGGGAAAACCATATTCCCTGTGTCAGAAGCTCTGACTTTTTCAATGTTAATGAATTACAAACTCTACAGAAAGTGTATATCTATAATTAATGTTCAAATTGTTCTGTTTGTCTTTGATCAAAGTGGAAATAAAGGCAGTATTTTTGTAATTTTGAATGTAAAGTGAACAAAAAATATACATAAAAAGGTTTTCAGTAGATATTTTGTGAACATTTTAACATATTCCTATGTGTTTCACAGTAGAAAGAGCCACAGATTCTTGTCATCATATTTATTTTCACATTTATGGACTTCCTGATGCAGCTGTGACACCAATGTATTGATCATCACTTAGTTGTTCATGGGTTATTTAAAAAAAATATACTGGAGAAAAGAGTCAGGAGTGATTTGTGATAGAAGAGAGTCAGCTAAGGTGGAGGGACAGGTGGTGAGACCAGCCATGATGGATGGATTAGAGACACTAGGAATAGACGGAAGACAGGAGACAGAGCTGGAGGTGGAGGAGTTAAAGATGCTGATGTTCTCTTTAGGAGAGA
>JAFBJS010005588.1:692043-739047 GCA_016785265.1 Paraplagusia blochii
CACCTTAATTAATTGAAAACATAGACTTATGATGGACTATAAAAGCCATCATATAGATACACCACAGATACTTCCATTTAATTGACTATTCTATCTGGATACAAATACAAGCGCCAACACAAAAAATTATATTGTTAAAAATTATATACATATATGTGTATATGTATATGTTGTTAATATAAATATATTTCTTTTTTATATATTTATAATATAGTGTTTAATCTTTCTGTAAAAAAACCCAAACAAACCCTGAATTAATTTCCATCTATGGCTCCATGGCTGAACAACTGCAGACATTAGCGTGCTGGGCTGAGGCGAGAGATGGAAGCAGTGGCTTTCACCATGAATATTTCAGTGTGGAATAGATGAGGAGGAGGAGGAGGAGGAAGGAGGGGGCGGGGCCACGGAAGAGTTCATTTAACCATGAGATTACACACTCTGCACAATGCATCTGGTTAATGTAATTAAGAGAACCCTATGGTGGGAGACACGCAGCATTAGTGTCCAGGATGTTCAGTGTCTGCGGCCTCTTTATGTCTCTTTTATTGGGTAATTTCTGTCCTCACAAAATGACTTCTGAGCGTTGGCAGCCATTAATAGAAATCAAATCAGCAGATATTTTAGTATTAGCTTCACAAGTTAATTATTTTATGATCAATCCTTCATTTATCTGAGAGGCAAGAGTTGGATATAAACTAGGAAAATACAACAAAACACGGAATCAAACTACAGAACAGTTCCACTCTTGAAGCAACTTTTTTTTAACAGAGAACATGTATTTCTTATTTATTTATCTTTTTAGAAAAGATTTTATTATGTATATCAACTTATTTTTTCAGGATTTTTGCTCTTTGTTGAATTAATTTAAAACTTTCTATACAGTAGATTTCTTTTAATCAGCAAAGAATTTATTAACACATTCTGACCAGTCACTGTAGTCGTAACTTTTTAACCTATCAAACGCTTATGACAGTGTTTCTTTGCTGCATTTCCTTCATCTCTAAACTTAATTTACAGCATTTTTTTCTGTTGTCTTTGGAAACCCATCTATTGTAGCTCTGGAAATTTTCTTGTTCTATTTGGAATAAATAGGTTTCCTCCTGTGTTCTGAGAGCTTTTAAGTCGGATGAGGTGAATTATTGATTCCACTGAACAATAACTACAAAAATAGCGCCTCTCATTACTCCATTACTCTCCCCCGTCTCCCACACGGGAGGTGTTGCTGGGTTTTCATGGTTGCTATAACTCAGCGACTCCACTATTCTGCAGAGATTAATAAACTTCTCATCACTGCCACGTAGGAGAAAAGAAACCTTTGCTCTGTTTAATGACAACTGTAAAGTGGAGGCAATCATGGGATGCCTCCCATGACATTTCCCCCGTTCCTGTCCGCTCCACTTATCTCAGACAAATGGCCATGCCAGGCCGCTATCGAGATGAAGCGTTTTCCTCGAGTCATTACGTCTGTCAGCGAGGCCATTTCCATATTGAAAAATCTGAAACAATAAACGACGCCGGGGCCTTTAATAACTGTGAAGGAATCATATTTGGGAAATTGCATTGAAGCAATAACCTTTTCTCCCTGTAATTAGATGACAGAGAGGTCCTGGTTTTTAATTAAGTCAGCAATTTATAGTGGCGCAGCCATACCTCAGCGTGCTGATTAGTATAGGAGGGATCACGGAGCAGCGTTGCCTCCATTTGAACAGATTTGATCTGGTAATTACGGTGTTATATGGCAAAAGGCTGCGGCAAAAGTCTCAGACTTTGTTGATGCTCTGCTCCGTGAAGCATGGCCCCTCGCCGTCGTTACTGGAGCTGCAAATATGCGGCGAGCAAGTGTCTGTCTGAATAGGTCTTCAAAGGGGGTCATCAACGGAGGACATAATGTTTGAGGAGGCATATTAAGGTGGAATTGTGCGAATGTGTGTGTCCGTGTGTGTTTTGGAACGGCGTCATTATTTTTTCTCCCCCCCCTCCGGGCCTTAATTGATCCACTTGGTCACTGTTAAACGTTAACATTTTCACAAGGACAGTTAAGGCTGCTGTTTTAGTGCCGTGTTAATAAACACGGCAATTCACTGCCAATTTATGTCCTGACAGGTCGTAATGAAAAGCATGAAAAGAAGATTAGCTGGAGCTGTTAGGGGACAGACTGTCTGGGGACCGTCGTCATCAGACCGGAGGGAACTGAGCTGGCCGCCGGTGTCAGTGAGCGGGGGAAACCCTGTGGCTCTGCGCGGCGGCTGCTGCTGCTCTTCATGAGGCTGACATTTATGGTCGGGGTTTAGGGAAGAAAAGTCTACATTTGTGCTGTGTCTTTTGGGACTTTGACATTTGTCATGTTGAACAGACATGATGCATCTTCAAGGGATCGGAGGAAACAGCTCTGACGTCTCCCGTGTCACATTATTAGTGACATCAGGCAGATGCTGCTGATCTGTGCCGCCAATTTAATCAGCTCCATAGCTAACAATAGACTTTGTCTTCCCTAGTGTTGGGGGACAAACAAATACCTCCAATCTTTTTATTATTATTTAATTTACTTTAGACTAAGAGTTCAGGTTAAGTTTCCAGAACTGGATATATTTGTGATGGGTGTAAACTTTTATTTAATTAATGGTAAATTTAATGATTATCAAATTGCAACGTCAAGTGAACTTGGTTGACGACAGAATATCACAACAGTTGTAGCTGATGAAAGTACTTCAACTACGTGCACACGACACTACTGTTTGGTAAGTGCATCTTCTTCGTGGCTCGCAAGCTAACTTTAAATTTATTGCTGCCACCTACAGGCCGAACTTTAAAAGCTTGTAAGAAATTAGAAAATTCACACACATTTTTTTAAAGAAATGTAATCTTTATAAAGGGCTAAATTATCTTATGCAAATGAAAAGAAGAACAGTGGAATGGTGAGGTTACGATGGTGAAGGAGCAGGTATAGGATCAACTGTTCAGAGGAGTGGAGACTGTGGAGGAGACTGAGGAGAAGAATAGAGTGGAGTCAGGATGGAACAACTGGAGAAAAGAGTCAGGAGTGATCTGAGATAGAAGAGAGTCAGCTAAGGTGGATTGGAACGGCGTCATTATTTTTCGTCCCCCCCCTCCGGGCCTTAATTGATCCACTTGGTCACTGTTAAACGTTAACATTTTCACAAGGACAGTTAAGGCTGCTGTTTTAGTGCCGTGTTAATAAACACGGCAATTCACTGCCAATTTATGTCCTGACAGGTCGTAATGAAAAGCATGAAAAGAAGATTAGCTGGAGCTGTTAGGGGACAGACTGTCTGGGGACCGTCGTCATCAGACCGGAGGGAACTGAGCTGGCCGCCGGTGTCAGTGAGCGGGGGAAACCCTGTGGCTCTGCGCGGCGGCTGCTGCTGCTCTTCATGAGGCTGACATTTATGGTCGGGGTTTAGGGAAGAAAAGTCTACATTTGTGCTGTGTCTTTTGGGACTTTGACATTTGTCATGTTGAACAGACATGATGCATCTTCAAGGGATCGGAGGAAACAGCTCTGACGTCTCCCGTGTCACATTATTAGTGACATCAGGCAGATGCTGCTGATCTGTGCCGCCAATTTAATCAGCTCCATAGCTAACGATAGACTTTGTCTTCCCTAGTGTTGGGGGACAAACAAATACCTCCAATCTTTTTATTATTATCTAATTTACTTTAATTTAGACTAAGAGTTCAGGTTAAGTTTCCAGAACTGGATATATTAGTGATGGGTGTAAACTTTTATTTAATTAATGGTAAATTTAATGATTATCAAATAGCAACATCAAGTGAACTTGGTTGACGACAGAATATCACAACAGTTAGTAGCTGATGAAAGTACTTCAACTACGTGCACACGACACTACTGTTTGGTAAGTGCATCTTCTTTGTGGCTCGCAAGCTAACTTTAAATTTGTTGCTGCCACCTAGAGGCTGAAGGGTGCGCATCAACTTTGCAAGCTTGTAAGAATTTGGAAAATTCACACACATTTTTTTAAAGAAATGTAATCTTTATAAAGTACTAAATTATCTTATGCAAATGAAAAGAAGAACAGTGGAATGGTGAGGTTATGATGGTGAAGGAGCAGGTATAGGATCAACTGTTCAGAGCAGTGGAGACTGTGGAAGAGACTGAGAAGAAGAATAGAGTGGAGTCAGGATGGAACAACTGGAGAAGAAGAGAGTCAGGAGTGATCTGAGATAGAAGAGAGTCAGCTAAGGTGGAGGGACGGTGGAGAGACCAGCCATGATGTATTAGACAGAAGACAGGAGACGGAGCTGGAGGTGGAGGAGTTAAAGATGCTGAGATTCTCTTCAGGAAAGACAAGGATGGACAGGATCAGGAATGAGGTGATTAGAGGGACAAAGCAGACAGGAAGGTTTGGAGACAAAGCTAGAGAAGACAGATTGAGATGGTTTGGACATGTTCAGAGGAGGGACAGTGGATACATCGGTATATCTGTACCTCCTGTACAGTACATCTCTGTACTGTACAGGAGGGGGCGCTTGGCCTCCAGACCTGTCCTCTCTAAAGGTCAAAGTCTGGATGCGTGACCCCTCAGAGGACGATGGAACGTTCTCCTCATTCCATCGACTCTGATCACTGGATCGCCTGCGACCCAGAACTGAAAGACACTGAAACACTAAGTGTTGATGCTAAACGTTGGCTCCAGGCTCTGAATGAGCCACAGATCAAACTGAACAACTGTGTTTGTCTGTAGCCTGGGGTCTGTGGAGCAGGAGCCCCTGTCCATTATTATTAACTTCATGTATTGTTTCTTATTTAACTGGGCTGAGAGTCATGAAAAAACCAGGGTAAAAGATAAACCAAGGTTTCATAAACACAGATTTGGATTTAAAATTGAAATTATAAGAATAAGGTGTGAGAAAAATGGAACTGGTGTTCTGAAAGTATAAATAAAACCATTTCTAATCTATTAAAATTGTTATTAATGCTAAGTATCATAGTGCCTGTGTGTTTGACCCAGTAACAATGTATCTATTGATTTGATGCTTTGTTGTTAAGTGAGTGAAATTCATTTAACTTTTGGCGAATTGTTACATCACAACTGTTGTGACTCACTTAGGCGATGGTACTACCAGTTTTACTACATCTACAGCAGGGGTCTCAAACTTGTGGCCCGTGGGCCATTTGCTTGCCGTGGAACAATACTCTGCGGCCCCCACATTGGTGTGAAAGTTGAATTTACAATAATATTTTATAGATTTCTTGGTAAATCCTATAGTTCTTGAAACCCTGATCCACAGACTCCTTCTCTTTCAGTGTTGTATTACACAGAATGTATGGGAAACAGATTTTTAAAAAAAAGATAATTACTTTTTTTTGTATTAAACACTGAAAGCTGACACGACCCTTCGGTGAAATGATAGTGTGGGTGGTGGCCTCTTAGCTTATATGAGTTTGAGACCCCTGATCTACAGTGTTTTACTCATTACAGGCAAAGAACTTTAAGCTCACTGCTGCCACCTAGATCCATTGTTCTCAACTGGTCTGTGTATTTGGTAGCTTTTTAATCCATCCATCAGTTTCTGGAGTTTTCACCAGTGAAAAAGACGTCACCTGTGGGCCTACACAATAAGTAGAAGTTGTTTCGGAGTATAAGACGCACCAGCAGAAAAGACGGCAAACTACAGGAAAATTTTATCCTGGTGCACGAGCCTTAGCTGCCGTCAAGTTTCAGAAGAATAAAGAAAGTAGTCACTCTGAAGCATAAATCAAACCAGTGGCTTCTCGTGGCTGTCTGTGTGAAAATAACTAACGTGAAATTTTATATTTTAATATACAAGTTACAAATGAATACAAGTCACAAATCCTTTGCCGCAGCAAAGGCCTCTAAACCCCTGCAAGACCCACTTTTGAGTCCAAACCACCGCTTGAGAATCACTGACCTACAGGTAGAGGGTGTGCATCAGCAATATCAGCTTGCATTTTATTCCTTCAAGTTATTGCACTCAGGTAATTGTCTCTGTCACAGAGCCGCAAATTGAATAATTTGCGTATCACTCTATGGACATCTGTAGTCAGTTTTGATCAGCTATTGCAATTTTTTGTGACATTACTTTTAGATATCCAACTTTTGTGTGCAACTGCATCCTAACATTTGGATTTTTATCTCTACAAAATGCCTTTCATTATTTTTTTATCACATTAATCAAAATAATCAGTGCTTTTCTTTAGTGTTTAATTACAGAGATTTTAATATTCCCATTAGCAATAATTATAGAGAGTGTTGGCCCTCAGCTGTTTAGAAATAATGAAACCTGGCCCTGCTTTGACAACAGTTTGGACCAGACAGCAGTGGTGCATCGAGGACAGATGCAAAAACTCCAACAACTCTGTAATTAAAGAATCATCACAGATTGTTTTCTCTGATTCACAACTTCTCTCGCATGTTTGTTTCATCCACAGCATCTCGTCGACACCAGCTCCCCTTTTTTCCTCCTCCATTCACGAGACGGGAAATTGGAGCAGTGTTGGCTGCAGGAGGAGCGTCTCCCCCTGGGCTGCGGCGTGGCTCCTGTCCCCCTTCTCCTCCTGCAGCTGGAGCCACCACAGCCAGATGCTACGAAGCTGCACCACCCTCTGTCCCCGCTGTCTCTCTTCCAGGAGGATGGTGCCCAGAGAGGAGGATGACAAACGCCTTTGCCTCCGCTTACTGACGGATTTGGACGACCTGACTCCAGCCCCACACTGTTCCAACCGCCAGCACAAGATGTTGACTTAATGGAAGGGGGTTGGCTGCGGAGGGGCCCATATGTGTTTGTGTTGGGGAAATATGGCGGGCGGCGTGTCTGGGTATGTCTGTGTGTTCACCGCGATGGTGTGTGTCTTTTTGTGTGTCCAGACTGCCTACATCCATCATGCCATGGCACTCTGGCAGAGAGTGGGACTCAGACAGCTTCACTAACACACGGTCAGTTAAATTGCCTGTTAAATTGTCCTGCTCCATGGCTATCTTAGGTATAGATAAAAACACTGCACTTAAAGGCAAGAAATTGTCAAGTAAATGCCAGCGTCTCTGTCCATGCATAAAAAGAGAGAGAGAGAGAGAGGGTGGAAAAAAAAGGAAAGGCAGGGGGAGAGGAAGAATCTCTGAGGGAAGGACAGCAGCAGGAATGGACGGGAGGACAAATGAGTTACCATGAAAACATGGTAAATACAAGTATTTTTATTTGTAAAGTCCTAAACACTGAGCAGTGTCACCAGTCACCACAGCACTGTGGGTTATAGAATGACCTACAGGGGGGTGAGAACCGAGGACACACAGCCAGAAAAGATTCATCAATATCTAAGGACACTTTTAGAAGGTGTCAGAATAAAACCTGAATAAAATACTTTATCGTAAAGGTGCATCATATTAGGATTTCTACATTTCTGAGTCACTGTCAGGTGACCAGAAAGTGAGCGGAGCTTTTCACAAAATATTGCATTTACAATTAATTTGTGCTGAGAGTCTCTATCAAATAATCATCATTAATCAACCCACGGTCCTTAATGATCAATTTGACAATAACTTTAATAATAGTTTCTGGTGAAACAAACTTTTTTTCCGAAAGTGTATTGACTGAGAGCAAAAACGGCAGACGATGGAGGAATGATTAGATATTTAGTGAATATCAGAATGTTTAAAAATGAATTAATAATATCAGAAAATAAATAATATCTAAATTATGACCCTACATTTTTTACCATATCACCTCATCTACAGGATTATGGAGGAGCAGAGTGAAACCCTCACTTCTTCTTCATCAACCTTCACTGTCGACTCTGCCAGTGATTAAAACAACAGTCTCAACTCAGTACCTTTGACATTTTCTCCCATGTAACCAAATGGAAAATTGACTCTCATTCTTTTAACATTACGAGGACATTAAAGAATTGTCGCTAATTTCTGTTCTACCTGGACCAGAAAATTCTTCATCCCAACGATGTGTGTATTAGTTACAGCTTGAGTCTGAAGTCAGGGCTGAGATAGAAATGCAAATGCACAATCAAATGCACAATTTTTGCTGCCTTTACTGTTACACCGACCATGTCCATGTCCAACATCCTCTGTCCAATATCTTCACCCAATGTCCATATCAGTGTTAATTCTCCTGGACGATCAAAGTACTACAGTCCCCTTGGTGTCCTTATTTCAGTCACCTTTACAACATATCTATGTAAACTACAATGTAGTTTAAAATAACTTTTTCTAGGATATTGTAATTATGTAATATTGTTTAGATTGTTATCAGTTTTTACTTCAATAGCACAAATTTAATACCACAAAGCAGGGGTTTTGCCAAATTTGCTGGAAAAGTACACAGTAATGCGAATCAAATGGCTGCATATATTGCAATCAGAAATTCTGTGAAGAATATTTGCAAAATTGGATATCGTGAAAAGTTAATAGTGGACATCCCTACGTTTTATAGATGTCATTTATTGACAATATTTCAACAATCCACACAAACCCAGCCAATGACAAACAACCTGACCTGGACCCCGGTTTAAACCCCAACCTCCTGATGACTGTGAAACATCAGACTGTGTTTGTTTTCACTGCAGAACGTATGTAAATGACATCCTCTGATGAGTGATGTCATTGGTATTGACACGGCAGTGAAGTGCACGCTCTGACATGCATTAACTGCATGGCTGAACAATCTGTGGTTGTGACCACACTGACGTCCACGTGTGTCAGCGGCCATTACCAAGTTAATGTTTGGATAAAGTCCACCGCCTGCTGCAGATGTAATGTCCCGCATATGACGATTGTTTTAATAATCAGTTGGAATCTGGAGATTTACTGATATATTTTCTAATTAGACTGAAAATGACTTCTGTTCTTTGGAATGATGTGATGCTTATTTATACAAATTAGAAGGAATAATTATTTTAATTGATTGAATTAATTATATGAATTTAGATCATCCAACACAAGCCAGGAGTGAAAAGAAAAATGAATTTGAAAATTGAATTTGAATCAAAATGATTTTAAAGCTTTGCCAAAAATGTACTCAGTATCATTTAAATAAATAACCTCTCAAGTAAAACTTAGTTGTGCAAAAATATATAATCATATAGTTTTTCTGTGCTTTTATTTGTTGTTTGGTAAAGACCGTTGATTAAACTGCACTTTATTGTAAAAGTTAGTGTAGAATAGTGAAATACAGTCTGGTATAGTACAGTAAAGTATTAAAGATAAGAAATCCATAATACTTCCCACACGGGAGGTATTTCCAATTTATCTTAGCCACTGACACAAGCTGCCGTTAGAGTAATATGTTAATTCTTCTAGGAAATAACTCAGAATCTAACACCAATATAGTCAAGTATAGTATAGCATAGTATAACACAGTATACTGTATGATACTGTATTATACTATTGTCTTGTAGAGTCAAGTATAATCAAATATAGGAGTATAATATAGTAAAGTATTGTATAACAGGGCATGTTGTAGTTCAGTATAGTATTGTCATGTATAGTCAGTAGTATAGTTTAGGTTAGTGCCACTGTCAGATTGGACTGGATTATCAAAATGTCAAATTGGATTATTGAACATATAATCAAGTACAGTTTTTTTTAATAATCTCTATATATCTTAACATTCATGGTTCAACTTAGATTTCTGCTCCTAATACAGCAAAAGATATAATCAGATTAAAATAACCTGACAATTCTAACATCAATAATCCAGAGTAAATTAACTGACTGGATTAAACTCACTTACTTTGTGATTTCTAACTTTTTTTTGACCAGTTCTACTGTTTGGATATCGATCACCTCGAGGTTAGGTTATTACTGTAGTCTGTTATTTTTCTCTAATTAATAATAAAAATATTCTACAACACAGGAACCTTAATAACGTTAATTAATTAAAAGCGTTAACTTCAGAGATCTTCATGCTACGGTTGTTTGTCAGCAGGGGGCAGAAAAGATCCATAAGTGGCAACAGCGCGTTACACTGCTGTGAGAGTTGGAAGGAAAACTGCTGCTGTTTCCACTGCTGCTGCAGGTCACGATATTTACTGTGTCTTAGTGTCGGGTTGGAGAGAGAAATTAATAAATAAGATTTAAAAAACACCATAGATTAAGAAAAACTAGAGAAACCAGAGGACCTGGTCCTTAGAAGACCTAACAGGACGCACAACAGATTATCAGTCAGTCTCAGGGAGAGTTAGACAGAGTTCTCACCAAGATGTCAGATATGGCCATAGAAAATCAAACAACTTGATCAAAGAAAACCACTTTCTACTTTTCATTACTTTATCTCTGTTTTTCTTCAAATTCTTCTGTTTTCTTTACTTTGTTCTTGGTATATATAGAATACCTTCAGTTACCCGTTAAATTCATTAACATCAACGTAAATAAGCAGAACAACAGCAACATGTGGGAGGAAATCAAATTAAACTGTCAATATCAGTGTTTTAGGGGAATAAATGTCTGATAAAAAAACAGCAGACCTGGCAACCATGCATGATCAGAAGACTAATATATCAGTCAAAGCATAACTGGTTCTGAAAACCTCTTCCTGATGTTGTCATAGAGTCAGTGAACAAACCAGAAGCTACTATTGATGCTTATTATAAATTTACTAAACAAATCAGCTCAGTTCTTATTGGCTGTCAAGGTCAGACCAGAGGCTGAAAAGGTCACTTCCTGTTGTTAGCACTAGACGCTAACCCTCATTTTTATTTCTGTACAGTTACAATATTATCTCCACTAATGTCAGAGCAGCTGATGAGCTACGTGTGGAGATAAAGTGACTCTTCAAACTGGAGCTCGTCACTTTAGCTCCACTCCACTGCTCTCGCTGCCCCTGACGTCAGGTGAGTCTGCCAGGTCTGGATCTGGACTCAGGTCTGCCACATGTTCCAGGACCGCTCCATAAGCCAAAGGGCAACCTTCTCCTCCTCCCACTCCTTTTACTCCTGTTCAGGGCCCTTTCTCTCTCTCCCCTGCCCCTCCAGTGGTGGGTGTGGGTGGCAGCCCAGGCAGGGAAGATTGCGGGGGCTTTTTTGGCCAGCCTGAGCCCATCTGGTTCCTCCTATGAAGTGGGGCAAACCTTAACTTTACAGCAGTGCAACTTAAATTGAGAGAAGCCTCTTGGTGTGCAGAGGAGGAGGTGGAGGAAGGAGGAGAGGGGTGAGACAGATGTGATGAATATTCATAAGCATGCAGACACACACACACACACCACAGTTTGAGTGTGTTCTGTATACCATGGTCTGCGTAATTGCTTTTCGCAAATAGGATTATTAGAGCAGCTTCAGTGGGAGAAAAAAAAATCCAGGTGTGCAACAGAAAAAAAAAAACACTCACTTCCTGCAGAGAGATTCAGATCTAACTGCACCGGAAATGTTAGATGAACTAACATTAAGGTAAATACCCCTGTGTGGGGCAGATGTGAGTCAGAGCTCATGTCCAAACATGATGAATAGTAAGTGATGGCAACTTTCACGCGCGGCCAAAAGCGCACTCTTATGCGTGTGTAATGACGATAATGTGGAACTCTCCTCCCGTTAGGACCCTCACATGTCGCTCCACAGTTCACAGGGAGACATCAGACTAATGCAGGGTGACCAGGGGGCCAGTTAGGGGCTCCTCCCCTGCCCCAAACCCTCCAGCTGCCCCTGTATCAATACGTGTCAGAGAAAAATGAAAACATAGTCTAAGGATCAGGAACTTGTCCCCTGAGCTCTAATGAGGGATAAAGACTGAAGATGAAAAATTAAACTAAATAAGTTCATTTTTTTTTCAGATCATTTGTAAACTGTTAGCTGCAAAGGTCACCAACTATATTTGTTGGGGGACTTTTTGCTTCAATAGTCTGCATAGCAATTCTGGAAGCTGGTTTGGACATTTTAGGTGGACCAGATTCAGGCCTTGGGCCTCCAGTTGAGGATAGTCATCCAGTTCCTGTTTTACTATGACAGATGTTCAAAATGTAATTTTGAACATCAGGAAATACTTGATAGCACAACAAAATAAGATGACATTTTTAAGATGTGTAAAGTAATTTTTCTACTGCAACGTTTCTCCTGGTCCAGCATTAAATCATGAAATTTGAGCTGATTAAGCCACAATCATCATGTGGTGTACACAGGGTCACAACAAGGACAAGGACAATGAAGACCAGCTTAACTATGTCTGCCAAGTCTTCCTTGTCCATACGTGTCCTCGTCGTTGCCTTTTTTTTTCAGTGTCTGTGCACAGGATGGCAAAAAAATTACCAGGAAAGTGTATTCTTATTTGCTCAACATTATTCTCATCTTTTCTCCAACAGAAACTGTAAGCATTTACGTATCTCTCAGGTCCAACTTCTTCTTCTTCCTCGTCTTTGTTTGCATTACAACACATTTGCAGATGCTTTGTCAATGGATTCCACGATTTGTAAGAGTCACACAGTGACTGCCTGGTTTTAGGGGGAACAAACACTGGTGCGCAGCCAGTATTGGCCCGGCTCATTGGGTCGCACAGACTTATGAAATGAGGACAAATCAATTGAATTGATTTTAAATCTGTGAACCAACTGACACATGAAGCATCCATGTATTAACTTATGTTACTTAAACTTAAACATGGAGACCAGAATCCAGTCCCTGGCCTTCATTTTGCACTGGAGAGCTGTACATAAGACAGCAGGTGCTATAGCGCCTCCTGGGGCAGGGTATCTGATTTGTGCTGATAATGAATCTCACATCCCGTCCACCGCTCTTTGATTTTGTGCTGATTTTTCCATCTTCGCGTATCAACTGCTGTGCACATCCTCCGTTTTCTGTTTGAGCAGGAGGAGGCGCTGCATCTGTTAGGGTCTAATGTTAGTCTTAATTACTGGCCTTCATGTTCTCTATGGCCCTCAACTGTCTTTAATTAAAACCTTGATTAGGAGGAGGAGGAGGGAGCGAAGAAGAGGGAGGAGGAGGAGGTCAGGACTATAAGCAGATGGGTTTCCTGCAATAATAATAAAGACTTTATCCTCTGCTGCTGCTGCTGATCCACTGACCGTCCGTATCAAAGCGCAGCCAGCACACAGGCCCGTTAATTACGCCGGTAATTACTTGTCTAATTACGGTTCGTTTGTGATTAGATTTAGAAACGTTTCTTGGTGCCTGCAGAGGCTTTCTCTGCGTGTGCGTGTGTGTGTGTGTGTGTGGAGGTTTAACACTGTATAGGCTGAGATGCAGTGTGTGTGTGCACAGCAGGGGGCTGCTGAATAACCACAGCCTGCGAAGGCTGCAGTGAAAGAGATCAATAGTGACGCGCTGACCCGGACATTATCTTTATTTTCTTCAAACAATTCCTGGATAATCTATATGTTCAAGGTACAACAAAGTGTCTGCAGAATGAGTGCCAAACATGTTGTCAAACACTGCTCTCCTCCCGCCTGTCCTGTCCACTTGGTGTTTGTCCTTCCAGACTATGACCTTATAAAACCAGTGTAGAGGTCGATAATGAAATGTTTTTGTAGGGGTGCCCAAGATTTGCGTAATTATGTAATATCAGTAATTTGGTAATTTGGTTTTTCATCCAATATTGCAAATCTCTCAAATGTTTACATCACATTTGGGAGACAATAGCCGCAAAATCAGATATCGGCAAATGTTAATACTGAAAAAAAGAAGCAGGAAATGCTTCCTGCATCCTGAACCAGAAATTAAGGTACAAAGTCAGATAAAAAGTTCTGTGAATGAGACACTGACAAACCAAACCAAGCTTCATCTGGAGACAGACTGTGAGTACAGGACCATCCCATGAAGCACAAGAAGTACATTTGGTAGTTGTATGGAACCCAAGCAGCATCATTGATAAAAACAGGAAAGAAAGTGACCAAAAATGTACTGCAAGGTGGATGGATCAATACACAAAGTACAGGTGAGACAGTTACAAGATGCCACAGTGCATGAGCCAATCAGTAGGAGGAACAAAAGATCCTGATCAATTAGCCAATAGGACACATTGTATTCGCCAATAGTTTGTTGTCCGCAATCTTGTCTAGGAAAACTAATCTACCAACAATTGTTTGCCAACTTCAAGCTCAAAACGGAAATTTAAGGCTTTTAAAGTTTTAAAGCCAAAACTATCATGTGTTTGTGGATTTAAAAAGAAATGTCCTGATGAAAACATATCAATAACAAGGACATTACATGGCCTAAACTGTGCTGTGAATAAATCTTTGAATTTATTCTTAGAGCCAACTAATGACCACGGTCCATACCAGAGTAGGATGGATGTCAAATTGGGAGTCTCAGAGATTTAGTAAATAAGAATGGACAGAGAATCGGCAGGAAATTTGTAGATAATTCCCTCCTCGACTCAGCTCGAAGCCACAACAATCATGTCCATCTGCAGATGAACATGTTAGACTTTAAACTCATCTCTTAGCTCCAAAAATGTAAGCAAATACAGCCTGACGTTGTCTGTTAAATGGTACATTAGTGAAGTCATCGTCCCTGCTGCTTTATTTTTAATGGGAGGAGCTGATTGGTTTAAAAGTCAGTGGTCTGTAGGTCATTATGAGTAAAGACAAACGGAGACAGAGACACGGGCAGGACAGAGTTAAACTTACAAATAACAATCAGTTCAATTATCCTCAATATATTTACTCTCCACTGTGGGATTTGTCACCCGGACACAGGGCGTGGGGGTGGGGGTGGGGGGTGGGGGGGTGGGGGGGTGTTCAGGGGGAGGGAGAGGGAGAGCGTTTCTAGCTGCTCCCATGTGCGTCTATTTTCCAGGTGGTTTGTCGTCATTACAGCCTGATTTAGTGTGTGTTGTTTTACAGAGTTGTGGGCCTGTGTACAGTAGACGGTAAAGACGGTTGGATGGATAGAACAATAAATGGTGAATGGTAGAGGATTTTTTGATGGTGGAATGGTTGGATGAATTGGATGATATTTGCTTAGATGGTTCGTTGGATAATTGATGGTTGGTTAGTTGGATGGAATCATGGATGGTTGATTGGATGGAGAGAGGTGTAGATGATTGACCAGTTGGATAATAGATGCTGGTTGGTTGGATGACAGTTGGATTGATGTTGGTTTGTTGGATGATTAATGGTTGGGTAGATAGATCGATGGCTGGGTGTTACATAGTTGGGTAGAAAGATGGATGGTTGTTGGATGGTTGGTTAGTTAGTTGGATGGAACCATGCATGGGTGGTTGGAGGATTCATGGTTGGTTAGTTAGATGGAATCATGGACAGCTTATTGGACAAAGAGACTGATAGAAGGTTGATCAGTTGGTTGGATGATAGATGTTGGTTGGATGATTGATGGTTGGGTAGATAGGTCGATGGCTGGGTGTTACATAGTTGGGTAGATAGATGGATGGTTGGGTGAATAGATGGTTGGTTGGTTAGTTAGTTGGATGGAACCATGCATGGGTGGTTGGAGGATTTATGGTTGGTTAGTTGGATGGAATCATGGACAGCTTATTAGATAGAGAGACTGATAGAAGGTTGATCAGTTGGTTGGATGATAGATGTTGGTTGGTTGGATGGATGGATACATGCTTGGATGGATTGATGTTGCTTCGTGGGATGATGGTGATGGTTTGTTGGTTGGATTGATGGCTGGGTGGTTGGGTGAATAGAAGGTTTGGTGGTTGGGTGCTGGATGGATGGTTGGTTGGATGGAAAGATGTATACATCTAGCACGGTACATGGTTATTGGATAGATAGTTGTATTAATGTTGGAATTGATAGAATGTGGCAGGATTCAGGATTTGTTGTGTATCCATTGAGAATAGATCCATCAGCCAGAATCTATTCATCTCCAAATTAAAGTTCCTCTAACATTTTAATAATCTGGGAAACAAATATATTGCGTTTATTTTAATGTGAAAAACAGAGTCCAGAGTGAAGCTGCTCTTTAGAATAAACATCTATTTGTCTACAATCCTTTAAATAAAAGCCTGCGTGTCGTGGTTGAACCCCGGCCAACACCCTTTAGCTGACGCGTAATTTACCTTGCCGTGCGTAATTATGCGCGTGGCCGCGTACGTCCCTGTACACGTCCAACACTTTGTAGTGTATTCTGAACGGCGCAATACGTTTCCATTAAACGTTATTAAAGCGCGGGGAGTGACGAGGCTCTCATTTGTCTTGTCAGGACATCTGACAACCTCGTTAGCTCCCATTTTCCCCTGTCAGCTCGCAGCGCCGCACGGACACTGACTTTCAGCCACCGCTGTGGAGACTGAGTGATAAATGCGCTCATTCAGCCCTGCGTAAAACAGCAACAGCAGCGGCGGCGCAAGCAGCAGCCGCAGCATTGTTGCCAGCAAGAGGCATCAAAATCAATCACCAACAAGGCTGTGTGGCAGGTGTCACTCTCACGTGTTTCCCCCCTCCCACAAATCCAGGCCTGTGTCAATCTTTAATCTAATTTAAAGGGTCATGGATTTGGGCCGCGCCATCCCTACTGCCGGGCCTCTCCCTCACATTAATGGACTTGTTATGAGTATTTGTTGACAGAAAAGGAAGATCTTGTTATTTCCTTTTTTAATGAAGAAAAAAAAATGCAAGAAAAGAAGAGTGAGGGGAGGGGCACACTTAATGGCATGAGATCTTTCCGCCCGCTGCACTTTCAGATGCGATTGTAGATCGAAGTCAGACTTGTCACGTTGAGCCAAAGTGAATTCCTAACATCCAGGACGTGCCTGTCTACTCTGAGCAAATTGCATCCAATCACCCCGAGGGAATTCGGCTAATGTCTCGATCCAGGCCCGGAGAGAAAACAAATCAAACCCAGCACCAGGGGGCGCTCAGCATCTTATTCACACAGACCGCGCCTTTAAGCCGGTGTTAATTGTATTATTTTGGGACACAATCTGGATAAATCAGGTGGTGAAAGTGAAATATCGATAAACCGTGACGGTTTTTACAATATGGATCGGCATCTTGGACGCCCAGTGCGCCGTACCATTGACAACGACATGTGTTACATCACTTAAGATTTTTTTCATCATAAAGTTCAGTCCAACTCACCCTGACTGCATTCAGCCGTGGATCAGTTGGATCAAACGCCGGTAACAGCGGCTCTGCCTCCGCCGGCTGGTGCTCGGTCCCTGGACGTTTCTGTGTCTGCTGCAGCTGCGGTAAACAATAAGCTGATGAGGCGCAGGGCCGTGACAGCATTATGTCGTGCATGCATGGTTAGAGAAGAGGAGGTCGATCATGGCACAATTTGTTTTAAATTTGATCAGTGTGAGCGAGCAGGGAGGAAGAGGAGGAAGAAGAGTGTGGTAAATGTCACGGACCTGTGGTGCAGTGGTTGGTCGAACAGGCCGAGGTTTCCACGTCCAGGTGAAATGATTACCAGGTGTGTCAGGCATGGGCTGAAGCTGGGACCAGAACCAGGTGACGGTTCCGTGTCAGCCACACTGGTGTATGACGCTGTTGGAGAAACCGTATGACCATGAAGAAATAACATGTTTTTTTGTAATTCAATAAAATCTAAATATTTTAGACATCCAAGTAGAATCTGTTGCATATACTTTATTTTTTTTTTTCAAAATGGGGGTTGAGGACCTCCTGTGGTACGTGAACTGGAATGGGTCTGCAAACTTTTTTAATACTTGATTTAATTAGATAAATGTTTAAAAAGTAATAATTAAAGAAGTCACAGTTAAACAGTGTATTATTCATTATATAAACTTTTTAAATTCATAAGAAAAATATCTAAGATGTCATCATCCACTAGAGGGCACATGTCCAATAGGTGAAACCTATGATAACAATGTGTTTGTTTAAATCAGTCAGAAAAATCTGCAGTTTAATCTCCACAGAAAACACAACTTCAGGACCGCCCCCATTGGACATTACATCAAGTCATTTTGCCTCTTTTATTCAGAAAATATTTTCAATTGATAATTTGTCTGGTTTAGCAAAATTAAGTGTGTAAATTACTCTGTAAGTGTGATGATTATTTATTTATTATCTACTAAATCTAGTTGTTTTCTAACTATATTTTTTAATGGTTCACAAAAAAATGTGACTTCCTGAAAACTTGAAACTTTTCTGAAAGAAGACATAAGTAAACATAAGCAACCCGACATATAAATGGCATTCTACTGCCCCTTGGGGCCGTGAAGTGAATTTTACAAACAGGCATGTGCAAACTGAACATTCGTGTAGTGTTCTGAAGACTGGACAAGTCAAGAAGATTCATTAAAGAAAAGAAAGATATTGTATATTAAATAATGTTCCATACATAGTAAATGCATGGTATTATTTATTTGCAGTATCTATACAAGCAACTGGCCAAACTTTTAAACTCAGGGGCCACAATTGATTGTAAATTGGACTCAAGAGCCTAGATAACAGTAGATAGACGGAGGTTCTGGAAGAACTACAACCATAATACAAAACAATTATGTAATTTAGAGACGTTGTGCCGGCCGGATTACACAGTTGAACGGGCCGCATCCGGCCCCCGGACCTTAGTTTGCCCATGCCTTGCCTTCAACTATTTTTAAGGCACACATCATAGGGCAAAACCACATTGTTGTAAGGTTTTCAATGAATGACCAATAACGTCCTTACAGATATTACATAATATGGTTATTTCGTCGATATTATCGGACATCCTAAAGAGTGTGGAAATATCCACAGTTGTGAAACAGAAATAGAATGTTTACTGGGCTGTTTTAGACTCAGACAAACACTAGTCAGTTTGGGTTGTGGGAGCAGCAGCAGCAGCAGCAGCAGCAGCAGCAGTGCTGTGGCTGGGACAGATTTGTCTTCACGCCTGATGTGTTCCTGGAGAGCAGCTCTGTGTGGGGAGGGAAAGGCAGCACCTGGCTCCAGCCGCTCTCCGTCTCCTTTTATTGACAGCCTGATAAGCCAGGGACGACGCCCGTGCGGTTTCCAGCGCGGATGTCGAGCACCCTGCTGCGTTGCACGGTACCGAGGCCTCTTAATGGCTCGCACCTCCAAATAATGGCCGCGCCGCCCAGGCAGCCGGTCCTGACCGGCCGCGTGTACCTGCTGCCCCCGGTGTCTTCCTGGGAGACGAGCGGCCGCGCGGTTGTCCATTTACTCACCGCCTTGTTCAAATTGACACAAACATCACAGGTTGTGAAACCAAAAGGACGGGAGGCTTTTAGCCTGGTGGAGTAAAAGAGGGGGCTGTTAGGGGTAAGGGATGACAACTTTATGGGTCTGCAGAAATAAAAAACCCAAAGGTTTCAGCTCAGACCTGCGGAGCAAATGGAACTGCTGCGTTAATGGACGCGTTTAAAATCCTCGGCCATAATAATATGTCTTCACGGTCCATTATAGAAGAAACAGTGAGAGATACGGGATGTTTACAGAACTGCAGCATTTTCGTCCACACCTGTTGCCGGACTACGCTCCTGACATGGGCCACATCCTAATGGCGCCGCCTGCTGGATGGAATGCTGCTATCGGTCCACCAAGTATTAAAAACCATGCAGAAAAATAATAAGAACAAATAATTATTTGCTTACCTTCTAAAGTGTAAATGAGCTTACGGAGTTCCTGATGATATATCAGCCCCTGAGACTCTCCAACAAGTTCTTTGGTGTAACATTTTATATTAAATGTTATTGTTGTGAACTAGTACTTTTGTCACCGTTTTGAGGAACCATCTGGATTTTCTGAAAGTGTCCCTAACATTGACTAAGAGCTGCAGTTTATAAAGATAACACTGATATTATTTAGATATGGTTATTGTTAGTTTAATTTCACTGAAATGCTGGGGTTCTAGTGTGGAAATCTGCATTACAGGACCAGACACTTGGATCCAGAACCAGACTAGAAATCACACATATATTGGGACATCCTTGGTGAATTAATTGGACTGAAGAAAAAAAATTATATGGCAAATTCACATATACAAAAGAGATTAAATTAACATTGTGACCATATAGTATTGTCAGATTTTTTTCAACAAAATTAATGAACCACAAAATTGGGTTCAATGGACCATTCATGGGCCACAATCCACAATTTTAGACACTTGTCTAAAGTGTCAAAGCGTGGTGGATATCAAACAGCTGTTGACAATAAGGCATTTATGGCAATAAGGCCCACAGAATGTGAAAATAAAATAAAAATGAGAAAGTTAAAGAGGAAAATTCGAGATTTAACATGAATTCATTAAATTATACCAAAATTATTAAATGCAAAAAAGAAGAGATTAAGTGGTAAAAAGACAGAAAAAGAAAATTGTAATTAAAAAACATAATGATGTCACAGTAGAGAAAGAAAATATGATATAAACATATATCAAGATAAAAGTACAATCAGATTACGAAGTAAATATAGATGTAAAATATACATTTTCTCCAGTAAACATTATTTTTGGTGACAATAAATTAAAATAACACGGTGTATTGAACAGACAGGCCGGTCAGCGCCACATGTGTCCACACTTCCCTGTTCTGTTCTTTCTAAGGTGTGACGTGGAGCAGCGGCTCCAGCCAATCAGCATCGACTCTGAGGTTGATGCTGAAGAGAAAGTTCCTGGTAAGAGCTGCAGATTTTTTTCCAGCTCTCGCATTGACATTTCAACCGCGGGACGGATCCAAAGGTAGATCGACTCTGACCAGGACCTATTAGTTCAACGAGGAAGGAAGGAAGGAAGGAAGCAAGGAAAGGAGGAATCCAGAAAGGAAGGAAGAAGTGATTTGTTTTTACGGACAGGATTCACCAGCCCGCTGACTCCACCGCGGTGAGTTTGGACGAAATTAAGATTAAGATTAACAAAAGTTACATTTTACACCCAGGACTATACGTCACACTGCATGAAGTAATTTACTTTGGTACCAAACTGATTAAAACAGCAAGAAGTTGAAGTAGGGGCAACACACACACACACACACACACACACACACACACACACACACACACGTGTAATTAGCGATATTCAGTGAGAATTACGCGCACGTCACTCCGCAGAAAGCGTCCATTATCGTGCGCCGTAACGCGCGCTCAAATTAAAGGCTGGGACCAGTGAATTAAACGGATTTTTATTTCCCGGCCACACTTTAATTCACATGTTTGTGCTGCACTTTTCGTCGCCCACTGAGGCTCGTGCCCGCGCTGCGACCCACGTACAATTATCACGTCTTCACCTTATAAGCGACTTCACACTGACTGCACCAGAACTGACGTCTATGTTCGCCTGCAGGGTTTACAGGCTGCTCCGACACAGGAAAAATAGATTTTTGGTCCAGATTATTAGAAATGTTGTGTATTTATATAATGCGGATTAAAAATAAGGTTTTTTAAAAGTAGGATCTGTTAAGATCTGGTCCAACTCTGGTGCTGACCTGAGGTCCAGCTCTGAGTCGGTTTCCTTGGATCCTGACAGTGTTTGTCTGTGTCTGTCACTGTTGCCGGGGCCGAGCTGTGACACCATTAGCCTCGGTGTTTGTTACCAGCCTTCAGCCTTTTGCCAGGAGAGGGTTTCTGTGCGCTTCAAACACCCACGACTGCGGGCTGCAGAAAACCGACGACCCGCAAACACAGCAGCCGTAAGAGCCATAACAATACCACAGTATAATAATAATAATAATAATAATAATAATAATACATCATAAGTGTTTGTGTTGTTATCACTGCAGTCGATAATATTTTTTTTTATTATTTAGCGCTATCTCTATTATAAATTACCACTTCATTTTATGCTCAATATCCAGAAAAAAATCGTATAATTTTTCTTATAATTAAAAAGCAGAAAACAACGAGATATTGTTACAATAAATGTCTTATTCCACAAAATAATCTGAAATAAGAATCGTCAAAAATTCGCTGCGCGTATTCGTCAACCTTTCTCCAACAGACTTTATTTTTTTACCAAGTTGGGACTGGTTAACAGGGCAAATTAAACGTAATAAATGGAAACCGAGCACCGAGTCGTCACGAACGTCTTTACGGGGCAGATTTAATGTGACAGAGCCGAGGCTGTGATGGATGTCAGGTCAGGAGAAGGAGAATACAGGTCGAAGGGAGGCATCGGCATCCAGATTAGAAGAGAAGGAAAGAAATCTAGTATAAAAGAGAACGAACATAATTTACTCCTCTGTCGTCCTGTACTATGAAGATCGTTATATTAAATAGGAGATTGTGGATTTAAAATTTAATTATTACTGAGTATATTGTTACAATTTTAATTATAATGATAATATTTATTATAAAAATGATGATGATGCGTCAGAAAAAAATCAGATGACCTCGTCCACCACCGGGTGGATTTCCTTCAATAAATCGCAATAATCTCTAATTTCGTTCTTCTACAACTAATCCCGAACACCTAACTCCGGTCTCCGTCCTGCGGTTCAGATGGAACGGACTCCGCTGCAGGAGCAGAGCCTCCTCCTTCACCTCCTCCTCCAGTGTTCAGACACTTATTTCTACTTTAAATAATCTATTGTGGTGTAAATCTTATTGCCGGGCTGCAACTGTCAAAAAAAATCCAACGCCTTTCACTGGAAAACAGTTCGTTGATGAGTTTGTCAAGTAGTTTTCTTTGGAAACAATACCTCCACTCGGTTATTGATTTCTTTTCCTAAGCTTTAAATCCGCTCCAGGAGTTGATTTGTTGTCTCCCAAACACTCGAGAAAGACTTTACTTTCCCAGAAACCCCTTCGAAACCAGCACCGATCTGTATTATTATAGATTTTCTATACAGTGTTGTCAAAGTCTGAAACTCCTAATTTGGAAAAGCAATTAGGCCAATGTGGATTAGCAGCGACTATAATGTCAGAGACCTTGAAAAGAAAGAAAGAAAGCTTTAATCTGGAGGCTGTTTTCCCCCAGAGCCTGGGGCAGTGTGGTATTTGTACCACTGCAAGAACCTTTAAATCCAAAAAAGAAAGAAAGAAAGAAGAGTGGAAAGAGAAAGGCTTCAGGGAGGGAGCAGAGGTATTGTTTTTCAGACAGGAACACAGGGAGTTATCCCGACTAATTTGTCTCCCAGATTAAGATTACATTTCCAGGCTCTCTACAGACTGATGGAAATCCTTGAAGGGACACAAATTAGCCTCCGTCAAAAATATAATATGCTGTACTAATTTCCCTGTCTCCATGTTATAGTAATAGGTGATCTGTATTTATATATAGTTTAATATAAAATATCTGGGCCAGACAGGAATTTACTAAATGTATGTCCTTGAGTATTTCCATAAAAGTCAGTATTAACACTGTCTTCCTTAAGAAATAACTTTTCTGGGACCTTAAAGAAAACCCATCTGTGACCCACTCCTGTGCCCCTGACCCACACTTTGGACAAGGGTGGGCTTCCTGTCACCTCTTCCATATGTAGACGATTGGGTTTTATTTTAACATTATTTAGGTCAAAGGTATTGAATCTGGTTTGTGACGAACCTCGTGACAGAACAATTGTGGATACAATGATATTATTATTACTATTATTATTATAGAAACAGACATTTAGATTATTTCTGGCTACTTTAATTGAAAATAGATATTTATCTGCATTTTGGGACATTTTTATTCCAGCATCTGCTACATGTTTAGTTACTGCTATCTAGTTGCGTTGATTGTTAGCCTAGGAGTCAACAAGAAGTCAAAAGTAAATATTAGATCAGCTAAAAGAATCTCTTTTGGACAAATTCAGACATCTGTTGTATTTTGGTCTGACATCTTGGCTTTTTTGCTCTGTTTTGAGTAAACGTAGAACTTTGAGGAGCTCCCTCAACCATCTCAGGTGTTGCCAAATTTTGGTTAACTACTATTCACTTGAATATAACAGTCACAAAATGTTAAAGGTAAAATACACTCAAATATAATATATGCAAGCACTTACTGGTGGGTAGTGAATCTTCCTGGAGCGTAATATTCTGTCAATCCTGGAAAATGCTCAATTGTTTATCTAAAAAAAAGAAATCAGTTAAAAAATCTTGGAGCAGCTGAAAACAGACCCAGGAGGGGGCACTAATGCTAGTGTATGCCAGATGCCAATGAAGGCAAGTGAAGAAGAAGCCAAGCCTGGGAGAAGATTAATGAGAGTAATTTATAAATCTGTAAATAGAACCTTTTTAATATGAGTCACTTGGAGATGACTTGAGGTGGGACCGTGGTTGTAAAGTCGTCGCATTTGCAGCTTGCGTGTGAAAGCCCGCCCTAATTAGAGTTGTGTCACAACATTGTTGAAGGTCTACAGTGTGAAAACAATTAACAGCACATTTCATCACCGCCTTCATCCTCAACCAATGGTTGTTTTTTCATTGATCCTATGGTTATTAACCCTTTTTGCCCTGTCACCAGTTTTTGTCTATGTGCAACCGAGTGTCGACTCCTGAACTTTCATGAACCTACTCACATGCTGCAGACACACAACCATGTTGGACCTTGAAAACACTGTGAAATTGGTTGTTGCTCTTCCTGTCTCAACATATGGATGAGCTCTATATGAGCTGTGTCTCTGCAGAGAGAAAAAAAACCCATCAAGATCAACGTTGCGTTCAATGGTTTAAAAAGTTTTGATGCTACAGTTCCTGATACAGTTTCAGATTGGATAAAACAAGGAGATATTTGCAACACAGTGAGAAAAGTGGTTTACACTTGCCTTACAGTAAGAAGGTTCAGGTTTTAATTCCTTGTTGGTGGTCCTTCTGTGAAGACTGCTTTCCTAGTACACATGGGCTTTTTTTTTGGAAATATTGAAAATTTGGTTGATTGTTCATTCTTAATTGTCCATAGGTGTGAATGAGTCTGGATTGTTGTTCATGTCAACAGGTGTGTAGCCCTTGTTCGCTGCCCATGTCCAATGAGTTCAGTGACCCTAGCAAAGACATAAAAGCAGAGTGAAGAGTTAGTGACAGTCAAAAGAGAAACCAAGGCATGAAAAGTGTAGTTATGGCTCCCCCTGCAGGGATGGATGAAAACTGCATATCCCATCTACATCATCTTTGGGGAAGTCAGATATAATCTTTTGCCGATAGCTGATCTCGCTTATATATAGTGCAAACACCTGATTTCTGATACATCAACCCAACTCCTGAAAAGAATTCTCGAACTTTCATTGAACCCCAAAATAACCCTCTGACATCCATGTGTGAATCCCGACCCAGAAGTGGCAGCTTAGTGGGCCGCGGTCAGCTGATAAAAGTCTGGGGACCCTTCATGTTTTTTGGACGCATATATGCTGAGTGCAGCCACCAGTCTGAGGGAGTGTAGAAACTAAAGCAGCGAGGAGAAACAGATGAATGTGCTCGTTTAGTTTACGGCTTGTTTGATGAAGGCAGTATTGGCCCCGAGTGTTGTTCCTCACCGCGGGACCCGGGCTGACAGTTTGAGCCTCGCTCCTCTCAGCTCATTATCTCGCCCAGCCCACTGAGGGCCCCATTCAGGCCGAGCTGTCCCTCCAGTCCCACAGCCTCTCTCTGGCACAGTCGTTTGTCTGCTCATTCAGGCCACAGTCAGGAATGTGATGGTTGTTAGGGAGCCCTCTTTCACCGCTCCTAAGTGTTTTATTGATGAGTTCTGACTTCTCCTACTTTTTTCTCATGTCAAAGAAAGTCAAGTGTATGGGCCCTCCATCCATGACTTCATCTCCCGGCTCCCCCTGCTCCAAAAAAAACCCACACCAAACTACTACCTCCTCACTCCTATCTCCTCTTACCCTTTCCTTCCCCTCCTTCTCTAACTCCCGGGCTCCTCACTGCCCAGAGCCCCGGGAGTGGAGGCTGAAAACCCGGGCGCAGAGGGGTTCCTTTGGGGAGCGCTGAGGTGTGCCTTAATGAGCCACTCATTCGAGCACGCAGCGCAGTTTGGGGGAGCGCGTGGTCATGGCTGCGCGATCATTTGCTTTTACTTTTATTTACGCGTGCTTATTTTGCTGTCGGGCTCGGAGGGAGTGACGTCGCGGCCTCGCAAATGTGTCCATAAAACGCAGCGAAGCTTGTCCTGAAGGGCTGCGCGCTTTTTACGCACGGCCTTCCTGTTGACAGGAGGAGGAGGTGGTGGTGGAGGAGCGGGAGGAGGAGAGAGTGTGTATGTGTGGAGCTAGGTGATACGTAAAAGAATCAACAAAAGCACGTGGTAGGGACAGGCGAAATGATTTTAGAATTTTACAGGGTTTCCACCCCAGTGGATTCACAATAATCCAGAAAGTCCAGTTTATTTTATTGTTTTTTATTCTTCACCACATCAAATCCCTCATCTATAATAGTTGTCTTACTCTGAAAAGTACTAGACAAACACCTCAGATTTATTTTTTTTAGTTTCCAAAGTAAGGCTCAAGGGCCAAACATGACACATAATTCCATCAGGTGCAGGATTCTGCCACCAGAGAATAACTGTGAACATATTTTCACTTTGTTTGCCTATAAGATTCAAACGTCAACATTATGGTTCTGTGTCTGTTTGGTATTTTGGCTCAACTTTGGTGATTACTTAGAAAACTTTTTGCACACTTTTTTGGTTGGTGTAACCAAATCTGTGCAGCCATCAATACGCACATCCAAGTGTTAACTTTAAAGCTATTTCGAAAATAAATTCTAGTTATATTTTAAAAATTACAAAATTTTACAAAAGGTTTTCACAATTTCAGTCTATTTTACTTGTTATTCATTGATTGTTTTGGAGTGTTACCTGAACCATAACTTTCCAAAAGCCCAAAACGAGCGCACTGGGGGTGAATTGTATTAGAATGATAAACATGAGTGGGTCTGATCTGCAGCTCCAACTTCAGCGGCGTCTCTGTCTCAGTTTCCCCGAGCGCAGCCTGAAAGAAGCCCGTGAAGAATAGACTCTGAGTCCAACTGGCATTTCCAAGGCAAAATATTCACTGGGGTAAATTTGCATGCGTGTGTATTAGCGGGTGGGGAAGACACACACACACACACACACACACACACACACACACACACACATTCTCCACCTCTCTCTCTCTTCACCCCCTCTTCTTTTCCCTTCTCTTCCCTTTCTCTCTCTGTGGCTGTGACTCGGCCCCGTTTCCCGCTTTGGCTGCGGCGCAGGGGGAAGTGTTTATATGGGGGATGATGACAGAGGTCGGGTCGCGCTAATGGGCCAGTGAAGAGCAGCGGAGGGAGGAGAGGCGCAGAAAGACGCAGGAGCACGGACACACACACACACACACACACACACACATTAATACACTCGTTCCATCACCAATCAGCAAAGGTGTGCGCTCGTTCTCTCACCCCTGCACGCATGCACCTCCTTCTCCTTCCCCACCCTCCTTCCTCCTCATCCACCCCCTCCTCTCTCTCTCCCTCTCTCTCCTCCCCACTCCCTCATTCCGCACTCGCACATCCTGCGCCGAACGCCAAAGTCCGTGCGTCCTGACATCTGAGTTGACTGTCAATCTCTGTCTCCTTCGCAGGGATATCCACTCCGTCTCTGACCTGCAGCACTTGGAAACTATTTTTTTTTCTTCCAAAGTTCCGACCAGAGGGTGAAGAAGAGAGCGGGGCGACCGACCCGGGGCAGCAGCAGCAGCGGTGGTGGTGATTTTTGTTCTTTTTTTGTCGTTTTTTTTCTTCTCCTGTTTCTGTGGTGTGGAGCAAACAGGCTGCAGCCCGGGACGAAGGATGCCCCAAAAAGGTGAGACAAACTATTATTGTTGTTATTATTATTACTAGCTGTAAAGCTTGGGGCTCAATGCAGTGGTTTGAGTTCAGTGTTTTATTACGGCCGTGTTGCATTCAAGGCCCGGCGAAGAGTTTTTTTTTCTTTTTTGAAGTTGAACCAAACGGAGCAGAAAAGTGATCACCAACCATCACAGTGGACGGTGGTGCGTGATGATCCGTGGAGGGAAAGGGTGCAGGTCAGACCTGTCGGTCTTTAAGAATCAGAAGCTCAGAAAAAGTGTTCAGACTAAAAAACTCTATTTTCAGAAACTCCAACATTGTCCTGTACCTGAAGTGACAGTTACACAATAAAAATAACTCATCACTAAATTAAACCGTCAAGTTTTCCAAGTGTAACTTCAGTGTAGATTTAACCTGCACCGTTAATACTTTAAATGAACATATAATTCCATAAATTTATACTTTTTTGCTTATTTATTTATTGACAAGTGAGACAGTTTACATTACACTAACAATAAAATATGTATTTAAATTTAAATAATAAAAAACATTTAGACACGTGCAAAGTCAATACATTCTTTCCACCTGGATGTCAACAGTGAGTACTTTTGCGCTAAAAGAAAATTTACCTGAATAATTAAATGTGTTCATTTATTTTACTGCTTTAATTAACAAAATAACCACAATTATAATCAATCGTAATATGTAATTAATTGTATTAAACTGCACTGTACTATAATTCAAAATACAGGATCCATACATGTGACAATAATAAAGTTAATTTAAGTATAGACATGAATTAATATATTTATTTAACATTTTATCTCCAACCAGGTTAGAATACAAATTGTAACTTAATTAAATAACCGTAAAAAATACTATTTAATTTATTATTTACTATTTATTTCTATTTCAATAAGGATTATTTGTTGTATTTTTTTATTTCTTCCAATATCATTAAAACACACGAACTATGCTGGCGCTGTCGATCACGTGGGCCGCGCTTCAACCTGTTGGAGGCCGATTATAAACTCATATTCGTGGATCTAGATGTATTTTTTAGTCCTCCCTAACCCGGGTCTCTGCGTCGAGCGGTCAGAATAAGCATGTTTGAATTAAGACCTTGTTGTCAGGGATTACCAAAGGAAAAGAAATGCAGATTAGCTCGCATTATTTCACCCCAGGAACAACAACGTTTGAGCTTTCGACCTTAAATAAATGATTAACCACTCAGGCCTTACACACACTCTCTCACACACAATCACACCGAGGAGAGGTGTGTCCTCAAGTCCCATCCTCGCACACTCAGGATGGGCTCAAAAATGAAGGAATAATTCATTTATTTATTTTTACCTTCAAGTCTTAATTCTGGTGGTTTAAATCAATTTATCTTAATTGAGTTTAAGTCGAGTTACGTGTAAAAACAAAGGCGTCAGTGTCGCTGTGATGGAATCTGAGTGTGATTAATGACCCGCGGTCCTGAAAGGGAATCAAACCCATTTTGTCGTTATCTGTGGTGGGTTAGTTAGTGTATGTACAACTGCAGGAGCAGCAGCAGCGGTGGCAGCAGGAGCAGGAACCTACTCCTCCTCCGTGTTTCTCCTCTCGTCTGCTCCCAGCACAACTTCGCACGGAGCGGGAGAGAGGAGCCGGAGAAAAACTTGAGACTTGTCCCTCGCGGGCCCCCTTTTTATCTGCGCCTGCTTTTCAATGGCTTCTTTAACGCATTTGTCTTTTCCAATTGAGCGCCCCGCTGCGCTGTTGTGCGCCCAGAGCCCGCTTTACAACCCGCACCAGCAGCGCAAAATAAGCACCAAATATTTATAACAAGAAATTACTCCGTCCTCCGATTCTCTGGCCTCTAAAAAACACGGAGACGGTGAAACAGGGAGAGAAAAGGAGCGACACGCACAAAAAAACTCCCGACACATTCACGCAAAACAGGCAGCAGCGGGGTCACGGCCGTGCGTGCATGTGTGTGTGTGTGAGAGAGAGAGAGTGTGTGTGTGTGTGAATGGTCCCGGAGGGGGTGGATACATGCCTCCGGCCCTTTGTATTAATCTGAACTTGTTGGTGTTTTTTACTGTGTGGAAGTTCTTTCTCTCCTCCCTTTCCCTCAGTGTGGGTTTGGGAATTTGCACAGAAACATAAGTATGTGGTTAATAAATAACAAATAATTACATTAATTACAACTAAAAAAGAATAAGGTTTAGGAAAGTGAGTTTGAGGAGGAGCTCCAACAGCTGCTGCAGAGGTGAACAACAGTGGACTATTTGGTTTAAACTGAAATTTCTATGCATCTAAAATGCATTTCCAAAAATGAAAAAAATCCATTGTCGCTACAGCATTGCACAGTTAACAACAATGCATTGTTGCAAAGAGTATAAGTATAAGGGAAATAAAAGAGAAAGAGAGACCACAGATCAAAAACACATTCCTGAATATATCTCTGATCTATCTGATCATTATCTGGGGAATTATTCTCATTATTTCCAGCCTTTGGTAAAATAATTCAACGCATTTTAATCTAATCTCGTGGGAAAGTTGTTGATTGGCGCAGGAAGAACAAAAAAAACAACATCCTATAGTAACGGTGCCCTGCTCGCAAAAGTCCCGTTTCTGTGTCTCTTACTTCCGAGGTACAAACATCAGAAAAAAACGTAATTTTTAGTACTTTGCGCCGTCACTGGGACGAAGTGAACACGTCAGCACTGAAAGAAGCAGTGGATCAAATGATTTACTCTGCAAACAAGTGATTATCCCGTGCGTAAAAGATAAACAAAAAGCACTTTAGGAGCTACTTAGAAGAGAGAATGTCGAGGACCAGTCACAAGAGCAGCATCAGGCAGAACCTACACGCCACACCCATCATTTCTACATGCCAAAATGGGTCAAACATAAATACAAATTAACTAGTGGACGTGGTCGTGTTCATATGCAAAATCTAAACTTATTTGTCACGTGGGTGAAAGTTCCCTGTAGGCCATGCACAGGTATTTATATAAATATGTTTTAGCTACACTTTACGCAGTAGCATCACCAGCATCAGCAGTAGCAGCAGCAGCAGCAACAGCATTAAGGTTCCCAGTGAATCACAGTGTTACAGTCACATTAAGTGCATCAGCAGCTGTGGCTTGTGCTAATGTGTTGTTCTGCTCTGTCCTATAGGGAGACATTAAGTAGTGAAAACGGCAGATGATTGACTAAATTGTTAGAGAGAGGACAGTCAACTCTGTTACCAGGCAAGTTTAACTGAAATACTGCACACCTACCACTCAGGACCATTGATATGATCACTGCACGCACCTATAGTCAGGGTTCATACAGCTTTCCAGGTCAATTTTTACACTTCCCCAGCACCGTAGAGCTGCAGGAAATGTCTAAATGTCTTAGACTACTTCGGAATTTTTGAAGACATTCTCTTTGTCAGAAAATTAAAAAGAAATCCAAAAATCAAGTATGAACCCTGCCTGTTGCCTTTGCGCCAAACCAGTGTAAATTTGAAAATAAAAAATAAATGATTAAATCAATTATTTACTAAAAAACAAAATTATTATACCATGTATCATATTTGTAGGTGTATTCTTGGTTTGGTACTAACACTGTTTGTTATTCCTTTTAATACTCAGAATACCACAATCAAGCCACGTGGGAGTCTGGTGTCGCCTCAATGATGCAGAACAGTAAGTCTTTTACTTAAACATGTATCTACATATCCATGTTTCTGTGATTTGATTTAATGCAGCCATTCACTCACTGACATAATTCACTTTGTTTGAGTGGGAAATATTATTCATACTGAAAAGAAAAACAGCCCGTACAGTCATACATTTGCATGACATTAAAGCAACGGGTGGTGCAGAATAGTAGGTTATTTGCTGTAGGTTTTCAAAATATTGGAATATTGGTTCTCAAAGTCCAGGTCACGAGCCCATTAATGGCTCAAAAGAAACATTTTTCTAACCTTTAGAGGGATTTACCTAGATTGGGATATTTATTTACACTGATAACTAATACATACACTATGTAGTTACTTAAAGTTTCTAAAATTTATATATATTTGCTACATCACATGAGTGATGAGAAATTAACAATTTTACTGGAGAAATGCAGGTATAAAGATTTAAATTATAATATCTTCTAGTCAGAATAAATTCAAGTTACATAGTTTACATAGAAATAAACAAGAGAGAAAGGTTTAAGGGCAGTCTTTGAACAAAAATAATGTATAGTTAATCACATAGTACTTCCTTAGAGACAAAAAAGATGATGGAATATAAAGATGATTGGACTGAGATGGACGGCAGATTTTTTTCCCCCTTTTCTGCTTGAGTTGATATTAAATAATTGCACAGCCATCTGCATTAGCATTACAGCCATGGCTGCCAGGCTGCATATGAGATTAGCTTCATTGCATAGTAAAAAAAAAATACAACAAGAAGAAGACGAAGAAGCCCTGCATGAAACATGAGGAATAGCAATAGCTCATAATATGCAGATGACGCCCTATTCTTCACAGACCCATTCTAGCCTAACCACTGGCCTCACTGCATGAGGTGCAATATGAGAAATAAATATTAACAACCATATTATGTGGGGGTGAAAGAAGTGACAATTTAAAGCAAGCACACTTGTCTGTAAATTACGTTTTGTGTTTGTTGTACCTGGTTTGTCTTGTTGAAAAAAAAAAACATGATGCATTTTCCTCTCTTACTGCTGGACAAGAGGTGTATGACTTCTGTGATGAAGGTGTGTGGAATGATTTTATTCTAATATTCTCCATATACCTTGATGCCGTGTCTGTGCTGTAATCTGTGCACATTTAACATATCCAAGGTGTGGTCCCAAGTCCAATCGTGGCACTTAGAGATACTCCTTGTGGCCCTCACATTTGTTTTTCTGGCTACTTGAGTTTCTTGTTTCAGTTTTTTTTTTTTTTTTTAGCTCTATGTGAGTTATAGTATATCCAGATTGAAAAGATAACTTTAGAGCTACTTTAGGAATTTTACTATCTTTTACTATCTTTGACTTCTTTTGTTATTTTGTCTTGTTATTGTCTTAAGTAACTGGTTGCTGATTGACAGGTTTTATGGATTTATGAGTTATTGTTTATTTTGCTCCTTTGCAAGTTTTTTTCTCATAATGTTTGTGTTTTTTGCTTATTAATGAAATATTCTTCTGTTCTAACTTGAATATTGGCAACACAAAAAAATAACCTTTTAAAAAATATATAGCTCATGGTTATTTATTCAATAACTTCAAGCTTATACTCATTTACTCATATGGATCCATGACTAGTTGTAATTTTTGCTAACCTCCTGTAGTTCCGTAGTGAAGTTGTCTAGTATTTGCAACACTCATTGTGTAAATTAATAATATTTGATGAATTCTGCACTCTAAAATAGTATTGTTGCTGTTTTTATACTGTATATAATGTGTATACTGGCTTTGTTTGCTTGGAAACAACATTTATTTAGGTATTATTATGATAGAATGTCCAGAAAGATCCACTCCTGGCCTCTGTGTGGTGTGGTGATATTTACAGGGTGGAGAATATCTGCTCTGGCATTCATTGGATTCCTCTGTTATTGAAGAAACGTGTGGGCAAACACACACATTACCAACATGATGAGACCATGTCCATGTCCAACAGCCAGTGTCCCTGCTCTGCTGATTGATGTTAATGGGACGCTCCCCCGGCTCGTCTGCTGCTTATTGCCGCGCACATATCATTGGGCCGCGGCCCTTTGGGTTGTCTAAAGGTCGCGGCGGCCTCGGTGGCTTTTGTGCTAATAACTCCTGGGTGTATATGGATGGGGAGCGTCCAAATTGACACCATATGTTTTCCTATTAGTCGACTCGCAATAGAATACAAGGCGCATAATCAACGCCAGCGGGGCCGGATCCACTCGGCAGCACTTGGGGGAATTGTGCCATGATTAAGACTTAACCTTAGAGGAGAGTCTTCTTCCCCTTTAAATGTCATGTCCTTATCTGATAGTTGTATCGATCCTGGGATTTATGCGCGGCCTGTGAATCAATGAACGACAGAGGAGCCCGCGGAGCAGCGCTGCGTAAAGCTGGCAGGCCAATCCCAGCAGAAGAACTCCATTAATTCCGCTTAATCCCGGAATTACGAGAGAGCAGGAGGGATGATAACGGGTTTACTGTCAGTCAGGAGATTACACCACAAAAGTGGCCAAATTAGGACATGCTTTCAGCGATATAGGTTTAAAGTTTACACTTGGGTTGGGTAGCGTTTTTGGACGGTTTGTGTGAAATTTAAGTCTGAGATAAAGACGCCTGTACAGATTGCTCACAACAGGACCACAGTGGCTCTGAGCATTTGTTGTCAAATACAAACAAGGGAGGCAGGGGTTGGAGAGAGAGAGTGGGGGAGAAAAAAAAAACCCTGCATGTCACTTTTAATATGTTGACAATCCATGCGCGTCCTCGTTTCCAGTGGTCGCGCATCGCCCCAGGCCACCTCCGAACCAAGTCTCCCCGCGAGGGTGAAGGAGTAGCGTCCAATTTTGTCTGAGTGATATCCAAATGCGCGCAGAAAGGGTGGTTTTATCATGCTACTATTTGTCGTGACGATGCGATTTTGAAAAGCAGAGCGGTGTCATAAAGTGACATGCCTGCCACAAGTGCTCCAACTGATCTTTTCAATTAGCCTTCCGTGCATGATCCGAGGCGACTTCCGCCCATTTCTAGAAATTAAGCTCAAACTTGACGTGCAGCTAGGTTTATTTTAAAGACAAATGTCAGCCAGGCTCATCATATTTTCCCCCTCTTCTATATTTGGAGCTTATTTATTGCTAAGGAGCCACCGCTGCCGGAGTCAATGCAGCGGGCGGCAGCGCAGGGAGAGGCAGTGCAGGAGCGGAGCGCGGATCAGGCACTGCAGGGAGGCAGCTTTGGGCTCCAGGTTTGCGGCATGACTCTTTGGTGATGCTTAGGGAGAAGCCATGCAATATTGCAGGGATCATTCGTAAATATAAAAAAATATATTTTTAACATTTGAATCAATATAGGAAAGACTAAAAAGAGGGGAGAAGGAAATAGGGTTTTAGAGGCGGGATCGAAATGTAACGGTTGTTTTTGCTCGTGCGTAATTTGTTTGCGTTTTGCAAAGTTTGTGCATGTTTCAGCGCTTTGCGATTATTTGAATGAAAATTGTTTTTAATAACGGATTTTCAAGGAACTGGTGTCTGAAGGTTTAAGGATTTATTCAGCAGCGAGTTTATTTAGCTTTTTCGTGTTTTTGTCACCTCTTCAGATGTTCTTATAGCGCAATTTTCTCAACACAGCAAGGCATTTGCATGAGATTTAATGTTGTATTGTTCACTCATGGAACTCAATTAATGTGATCTGAATGTTTAGGGCTGTTTTACTTGTGTTTAACTGTTGCTTTTTGGAGTTTTTACCTCTTTTGGATGAGGCGGTTAACCTACTTTTCCTCACATAACAATATCTATCTGATTGTTATTTGCATATGTATCTAAGTCATTCAATCGTTGATGATATTATACGATATATAAGGCAGTGGTTGTTGCTCATACAGGAGTAAAGGTTGGTTAAGTTGCCTCCTTTTTTGAGTAAACTCCGATTTCTTTATTGCATATTATAACTCAATGATTTATGCTTAGTTTTGATTGAATGTCTCCGACATTGGTCGTTAAACTCTTGCTGGATCGTTGCCTTTTTATAATGACTTAAAACATTATTGTCACAGAGTCGGTGTCCAAGGTTGTGGCTTCGACCTGTGCGGCATCGGAGGCATTTTGACGCACATTTCTCTGTTGTTAAAGAGGTTTTAGACGAGAGCAGCTCGTTGGTTATAAGATTAAAGCCAGTCTGTGGATGCGATGCTGCGGATGATGCTGGATAACGGGGATGCTGGAGATGGATGCTGCGCCTCTCCACGTCGATATAGAGATGAAGATGTCTCCATCAGACATCAATTATAATCAGACGTCGTTGTGCGATCCTCATATTTCATTTAAACCCTGTTTTAAATCAATTATCTCCTCATTCACACGGAGCTCCCTGTGTTTGATTTGACCTGATTTCCTTTGTGTTCATATTTATACTGCGTGTGTGCAAACATGATGTGATGACCGTGATGCTCTTTGTTTCTCTGTGTAGGTCACAGTGGTGTAAACCAGCTCGGCGGTGTGTTTGTTAATGGCAGACCGCTGCCGGATTCCACCAGGCAGAAAATAGTTGAACTTGCGCACAGCGGTGCTCGACCCTGCGACATCTCCAGGATTCTGCAGGTGAAAAGCGCGATCTCTCTCTTCTTTCTATGGTTTTTAACAGGAATCAGGACCAAGCCAAGTATCTTTTCTTCAAAAAGATAATAAAAAAATAAAAATAAATAAAATATCTACATAAACACATATAATTTTACGCGCAAAAATCACATGCGTTTCTTTTAGAAACACATCTGATACCTTGACATTTTTTTCAAAAAAGGCCAATTTACAACGATTTCACCATACTGTAAGACGATGCCTAATGCCTCAATTCAAGGCATATCTCTTGTGTTCATAGACCCATCATGAAGTCCAAGTGCTGGACACTGACAAGGTGAAAATTATTTGCCCATCTCAAAACATTCCTTTCATAGTTGTAAATAATGTATGTGAATTGTCTTTTTTGTTCCCCACATGCAGGTCTCCAACGGCTGCGTGAGCAAGATCCTGGGCAGATATTATGAGACTGGCTCCATAAGACCGAGGGCGATCGGAGGAAGCAAACCCAGGGTCGCCACTCCGGAGGTGGTCGCAAAAATCGCGCAGTACAAGCGGGAGTGTCCGTCGATCTTCGCGTGGGAAATCCGGGACAGACTCCTGTCGGAGGGGATCTGCACCAACGACAACATACCCAGCGTGAGTGAACCGACCGGAAGTTGTGTGCATGATTTAATTTGCCACATGAAATAACTGCCCCCCACCCCCACCCCCATTCATGTAGTGGAGGAGGGAAAGGAGATGTGCATCCATCCAGTGCAGCATTAGGGCGTCAGAGCGAACAGGAAGTCGAGTCTGATCATATCAAACACCACTTCATGAAATCAGATTGACTGACTGTAACTATGAATCTGATCATTACTGCCGATAATAAAGAAAATTAACATCAAACTGACTTAAAGAAAAAATAACAACAACACGGCTTTAGGCAAGAGATGATAAATAACTACGTAACACCAGAATCCCTGACGCATCTGTCATGGCTATATTTAAAGTTATATATATATAAAAAAAATATATAAATAAAAAACACACACAAATACTAAGATGTTAACATTAGCCCATAAATATCAAAACGTAAGCAACACATAAACTAAATGAAAAGAAATATCTTTAGATTTCGATTTACAGCTTAAATAGGCCTAAGAAGCACAACCCCCCAAAATACCAATAGAATTAAGAATTTTGAGTTAACTTCGACACAGTGGTAATTTATCTATTTATTTAGCTATTAATTTATTATGAATATATTTAATATCAAGTAGGACTGTTAACCAGGATTAGCAATTAGCAATATACGGTGATACGCAACAAAACACCTCTAAATTAACAAATACCACATCTAAAGATTAGTTTAGTCTGGTAAAAAATTGAAATACTTTGATAAATATTACAGAGTAACACAAAGGGCAAAAATAAATAAATAAATAAACGAGGAAAGAAGAAACGGTAAGTTTGACCGGAAGTAGCCATAAATTAGCACAAACTAGCTGCCATAGTTATTAATGTCTCCGTTTCCGGTGGATGAAAAAACGAGTATCAATGCAACTTCCGCCAGTGGTGGAGGAGGAAAAGTAAAAAAGTTAAAATAAAGAAGAGAAACAGAGACTCACCCTGAACTTCATCTCATGTGATGTGACATTTGTCTTTCAGGTGTCATCGATAAACAGAGTCCTCCGCAACCTGGCGAGTGAAAAGCAACAGATGGGCGCAGATGGCATGTATGACAAGCTGAGGATGCTCAACGGTCAGACAGGAACCTGGGGGAGCCGGCCCGGCTGGTACCCCGGAACATCGGTGCCAGGGCAGCCCAACCAAGGTGAGCCTCAGAACCAGGCGAAGCCTGGGCAAGAGGAGCGGGCGGGGTGCGGGACGGCGGGGTGGGTGTGGGTGGCGGGGGTTATTACTGTAATTACCGGGAGAACGGGTTGATGTGGGCGTGTAGGACCGTAGTCCAGCGGGCTGAGGGTCTCCCGTGCCCCGCACACGGATGTTCGTGACAGCAGAGGTGTCCACCAGTCTGGCTCCGTGCACGGAATTCCTCTGCTAAGGAATGTTTTCCTTCGCACGCAATGATTTGGGAATGATGGGAACACTATAGTGTAATTGCTCATTAGAGACGGTCCTTTGTCTGTCATTATGGCAACATTATGGCAGGAGCGTGGAGGTGGAGGGCCCGCAGGGGGTGAGGTGGGGGTTCAGGCCGCGGTCTGCTGAAGGCCGAGCCATTGTTATTATTATTATTATTATTATTATTATTATTATTGATCAAGCGGATTAAACTATAACACCACTCTTTTCTAACACATTATTATTTGTTTTGTAAATGAACTAGGCAGTCAATTAAAATGTAATTATTATTATCATTATTATTTAATTACTTTATTATTTATCTAATAATCAAAATTATTAATCTTGATTTTTATAACGATGATAATGAGGATTTTCTTTTTTTTTTAAAGAAAATAAATGCAATTTTCATTTTGAAATATTTCTATACTCCCATAGCTCCCAGTCTGGAGGCCTGTGCTGCTGTTACTGTACATGTCAATGTAATGTAACATAATTAATAATATGATAAATAATAAATTGAAAAATTTTTTTAAATAAGACACCAAAAAATTAAAACGTAGTCGAAAGTCAAGCAGACAGAAAAGCACCAAGGGGAGAAATGGCAAATATAATAATAATAATAATAATAACAACTAAAAAAATGCTTATTCAGAAATACATTGCGATGGACCAAAGAGGTGGAGGGAAAGTAAAAATAACAGAAATAAAAAATAAAAAAAGCCAAACAAAGTCAAACAAAAATCATGAGGTCTATATATAATGAGGTAAAAGTAAGAAAATAAATAATTATATAAATAATTGAATCATTGTATTAGCCCAAATAAACAAAAAGTATTTATAGTACAACAACAAAAATGATAATAACGATGATACTGGGAAATAATGTAAGGCCTTTAAACAAATCGTTATAAATTATTATTTTTCGGCAACTATAGCAATAATAACAATGATTAATCGACGAGGAAAACGTGTAACAGACAGACAGAGTGTTTGGTCCACAGCTCCATTCTCTCTCAGATCTTTCTCCACTGTGTTGTGATCTCGTCGGTATCTTTCTCCCTGTTTCTGTCTCTCTTCTCTTTCTGCTGCTGCTGCTTTTCCGCCTGACTGACTGAGACACCGCGATGTAAAGAATGAGTTGATTTCCCAGCGCTTTTTCTAAAGAAAACAAATCCCATCGCAGCGTCACTGGGTCTGGCACCAGGATAATGGCTGCACATTCACACTCCTCTGTGTGGATTAGCTGCACTGAAGCAGCAGAGAAACACACGGCGCTCAAACAAACTATAGCGATGAAGAAAAACGCTTTGAGCGAGGAGATCACCGACCACGTGGTTTCTAGGTTTACCTCTGAGTCAAAGATGAGAAGTTTCTGTAAATCTCTACAGCCAAAACCAGATGCTTACACTTCAATATTGACATTGTTCACAGGAATGGCAACATTCCTGCTACACCGGTTTCTACAAACCATTTAATCACCAGGCCATAAAATCTAGAGTTACTTTAATAAAAATAAAATTTAAAATATTGTAATTAAGGTAAAAGTGAGAAAATCCAATGTCACAACATGACTAGACTATGTCCAAAAATGACAATTGAATGTAAATCTATATTTACTTGCCAAAACGACATAAGTTCATATCCAAAAAGTTTAATTTGCCAATTTACTGGAGTTAATACAGAACACACCATAGCAAAAAACAATTAAATGCCAAAAAAACAAGATATAAAACAAATTGAAACCATGGGAACATCTTTAAAGCAATTAATGAAACAGCAAGGCGGAATTACTAAAATAATTTAGTTTTGCAGATTATTAAAAACTACAGTGAAATTCCACAAAAAGCCACAATTTTGATATAAAAGTTAAAATAAAAATTAAATTGTGGGCCATATGAAACTCTTCATGGTACCATAGCAGGGCCCTGAGCCAGACTTTGAAGGAGCTACAGCAGAAAAGCTGTTCATTACTCAGTTCTAGTTCAGTGGAAACTCAATAAACAACAAACAAATCTGCATAAACAAAACCCCCCGCAAAAAAAAAAATCAAAACAGAAATGGAGTCGAACTCTTGACGCCACACGCTCAGACATGAGAGAGAGAAATTCCATAAAGCTCTGCTCCCCCTGTGCTTAATTTGGCATTAACTCCTCAGTGTGATAATGATGTCCGACATGCAGACACACATTAGTGGAAGAGCCCGCAGCGCAGTGGAGGGACCGCAGCGCAGGGGCCAGTTGAATGGATTGGCCCTTATTTTTTGCTTGTTCGGGGGGTTGCATGTTTTCTTCTCACTCATTTGTTTCCAATTGAGGACAGCAATGGTGAGTGGCGTGGACGTGGCCGCGGGACGTGATTAATGATGCTGTTGGATAAGGGTTAACACAGTGGACTCGCTGCAGATCCTCAGCGAGCACAATGGCAGAGCACTAGAGCCAGTGCCAGCTCCAGAGAGAGCCGGAGAATCCCTTTGTCATCTCCTCCTCCTCCGCCTCCTCCGCCTCCTCCCTGCCTCCCATATATCACACCCACCCAGGGCTCAGTGCTCGTCCCTGACTCTGGCCATAGTTTAATGCTTTCCCTTATACTCCTCCGGGCATTGTATCACTCTGAAAAGCGTCTTCTCCTATTCAAGAGTTGGTGGTCACCTCAATGGCCATACCAACGCCCATATGGGAACCACCATTGATACAGGCTCCGCTCCGGCCTAAAAAAACCTGGGGGAGGCGCGGGGGAGTCAGGGTCTGGTAGAGAGAGAGTTTTAAATACATGTCTGAAAGGAGCTTCGGCACATCTTGTCACATTTCTCTTTACCTTTTCAACAACACACGCCATTGTTGAGGAGCACAGAGCTTTTCCCCTCACCAGCCTGTTTTTCCCACAATATTTTATAAACAGTGCAAGAGAAAGAACCCCCCTCCACCCTCTCCAGCCCCCGACCCCAGTATTTCTTTTAGTGCTGCTGAATACGACAACAATCTGCAAACTTCTGGTTGCAGCTCACTAATGGGCTGCCAACAAAAAAATCAAAGTAGGGCAGATTTAAAAGCCTTCAAAATGGTGATTTTGAATATGTGTGCGACACTTCTCTGTAGGGTCTCTAACAACTTTTAATTAAGTCCGACATAAATCTCAGTCAATTAAGGCTTTTGGTGGAAACCACTGCTGAATGAGCATGACCAGAATTTTCTGCTAGCAGCAAAATCCATCATGGAATCAAGACAAAGTGACTCAAGATTGAGTTTTGATTTTGTAGGAGTGTGACCGTCCGGCCTGCAGTCTAGATCTGTGATCTGTTAAAATTAAAAGCTTATACAATTATTTCATTAGAATAATTTCATTTGACTAATTATTTCACTTTGTATTATTAATTGGGTTGCGTTTGTTCACGGCGCTGCTGCATGACGTGCTGATCCATCTGATCCTGGAGTGAAATCAAGTCTGACAGTGGATATAATGAACAACATTACTCCGCGATTTAACACCAACCCCACGGAATTAATTACGCAATTAACATAATTGAATGCATATTTCCACTTAAAGCCCTATTTATTTATGTATTCAACATATGCGCGTGTGTTTGTTGCAGATGGCTGCCAACAACAGGACGGAGCAGGAGAAAACACAAACTCCATCAGCTCCAACGGTGAGGACTCGGAGGAGACACAGCTGCGCCTGCAGCTGAAGAGGAAGCTGCAGAGGAACCGCACGTCCTTCACACAGGAGCAGATCGAGGCGCTGGAGAAAGGTCCGAAACACAACTCCTTTAGATCTACTAGACCAGGGGGGTCAAACTCCATTTCACAGCGGGACAGAATTGAAAACTGGCATGAAGTCAGGGGCCAAACTCAATATATATTGAGAAATTAACCATAAACGTCCATGTTTTCCCTTCTCTCTGGATAGGAAATAGTGATTTTTCATGTGGATTCACTGAATCTGGATCAGACAAAGCTTATTAGTATCAACACATGAGAAATTGTAATAGAAAAAATTCAAATATCATCATTGGTATTTGTTTCTTTTTTTGTCTCTTCAGACGTCTTTTCAAATCAGTTTCAATGTAAATCTTTCTTTACAGAACAAAATGCGTGTGCTGTAACAAAAAGCATTCATTATTAATATAACAAAGCACCAGTATGTAAGGTGTTCATAATGGTGGGCCCACTATAGTACACATTTGATTTTATCTCGCGGGCCAAAAATAATCACACTGCGGGCCAAATTTGGCCCCCGGGCCAGAGTTTGACACATCTGTACTAGACCAAAACATGGCCTTGAATATGGCTATGTAATCATTAGATGTCACACTTGGGGATTATGACGGACAGAGGTTAGATGGGGGGCAGTGGTGGCCTCGTGGTCGAGGAACCAGACTAAATACTAAGAGACACGTTTCTTTTCTTCGTGACAGAATTCGAGAGAACCCACTATCCAGACGTTTTTGCCCGAGAGAGACTAGCAGCAAAGATCGACCTGCCTGAGGCCAGGATACAGGTGAGAGAGCGTCCACGGAGCAGCAGTAACTGCTAACAATAACCACAGGAAAGGGTGGAGACCTCATTTGTTTCCTCCTCCGTCCCAGGTATGGTTTTCAAACAGAAGAGCAAAGTGGAGGCGGGAAGAGAAGCTGAGGAACCAGCGCCGACAGGCCAACAGTTCTAGTCACATCCCCATCAGCAGCAGCTTCAGCACCAGTGTCTACCAGGCCATTCCACAGCCCACTACACCAGGTCAGTGCTGCTCACCATGACTCCTCCGAACTACTGCACAACAAGGGTTTAGGTTCAACCTCTGACTGAAAGATTTCTATACAGTATGTAGTTGATACTGAACCCTTTATTAGTTTTTTTTCTGCAGTACTTGAGGTACTTTCAGTACCTACTTCTATCTGTCTTATTTGTACCTTAAATCTCAAAGAACAAAAAAGAATTAAACAAAAAGATGAAATTTGTTTTTTTCCCCCTTGTACACTGGATTTAAATTTTTAAATCAAATTTTATTTATATAGCGAAACACAGTTTGTTTAACAGAGCTTCACAGGGTTGGTAACATCCTCTGTTCCTAGACCGTCAGGCAGAGTAAGGAAAAACTACCGTAAAAAAAGGTAGAAACATATACAAGATTAAATTGATAAATCAGTATAAATCAAGACACACAACTGGCAAAATGTTTCTATGCTAAAATGCTAAGAGGCCATATGTTAAAATAATTAAATAAGAATAATATTTTCTCTCTTTTTGAAAGGTTTAAGCTAGATCTAGCCAACACACCACTTGTTGTGTGATTTTCGGTTATAAAATATAACTAATAATGGTTTCTGTTTGTATACGTGGCCTTGTAATAGAGACTGTCCCTGGTGGACCCTGTCCTCACCCAATGACCAATCTTATAGACCCTTATAGACTGTATCCAGACTCACGTTTTCTTCCTTCTCTCTCAGTGTCTTTCACCTCGGGCTCGATGCTGGGCAGACCAGACTCCGCTCTCACCAACACCTACAGTGCACTGCCGCCCATGCCCAGCTTCACCATGGCCAACAATCTACCTATGCAAGTAAGTATCACCAAAAGACGTGAAGATGTAACCAAAACGGTCATGATTTAAATCAGTGGTTCGTAGATGATCCAACTCTGAACTGGAGTTTCCACACAGCCTCACTCCTTATTGGTGTATTGGAATCGGATTGAATGAAAATCACTGATTTAAATGATACCTTCAGGCCGACCTCCTCCCTCTAAAGTCTTTGTACTGAAGCCGTGGGTTTGTGTAGGAGCAGAACTAAATGGATGTATCGTTCTCTCCTCGTCTGTAGCCCAGCCAGACCTCCTCTTACTCCTGCATGCTGCCTACCAGTCCGCCTGTGAACGGGCGGAGCTACGAAACATACACGCCCCCTCATATGCAGGCACATATGAACAGCCAATCAATGACCACTTCTGGTACCACCTCAACAGGTAGGCAGCACATTTATGCTTTCCATAATGAAACAGCAGGGTCAGAAGTTGGCAGGGCTGGGGGGCAAATCACCCTCAACTACCCTCCGTGTTTTCAATGTTTTGTTAAATCTGACAGGATTCTAACTGACACAACACTTTACACTTGCAAATATTTGAGATTAAAATACTTGGAAGGAAGAAAAGCACCTGGATCAAAATTTTAACTATCGTTTAACAGGCAAGAAGCTGAAAGGTAGTAAAAAATACTTAGAGGACAGAAGCTGTTGAGCTGCTGAGACAACTACAGGTGTTAGAAGTGATTGAAATTGTCAATTAACACTGAAAAATACATCATACGCAAAACTTAAAGATTATATGCTCCGAGATGCAATGGTTTTATCCAGATATGTAATAGAAAACGTCAAAAAAAAAAAGTTAAAAAAAAATCTTATTATTGCTTATTAGAAAAAATAAGCAAAATAAACCCAGCCCAAAACCAATATATTTGTTTAATTATACATAAAAATAAAAAATCTAGAGAGTAAATTTATAGATGCCTCATTGAAAAAGATGAGCTTAGAAAACGATTAAATAAAGCTAAGCAGCCAAAAAATAATCCAAAAACTTGTTAATCTCAAAAAAGCTTATAGTTATCACTAATCAAAGGCTGTGAAGTCAACGGAAAAAAAACAAATTTGTCAAAAACAATGAGTAAAGTAAAATTTTTTATATTAATTGTAAAATGTATGTTAGACTTGTCAGAGTGAGTGGATTTCTTCACCGCGACTCCGTCTCTTCTGAGCCTCTTCACGGCTGAAACACATGCATCACTGTCTTTTCACTTCCTGTCATCTTCATGAAAGCGGCCGCTCGCTGCGCCTCATGTCAGTGCCACTAATCCAGCCCACGGTTTAGTTCCGGCCCGTTAGCGTGCTGTTACCCACAGCCATATATACAGCTTATAGTCATGAGGAGTTAATCGTGCAGAACCACATTTCCTCTGTGCTAAATTGCTAATTAATTTGATTCATTTGCTGTTGTACTCTCTCTGTTTAAAATGCCATCGCCACACGCCGAGCTTTATTGAGCATGCAGACGTTTTTACTGAGCGCAGAGCTCTGGCTCCGTGGTCTACCTGGGTCGGGCCTACACGGGGAATGGAAGCCGGCCACGTGGCTCAAACTGTGAAGCCGCAGAGGTCGATCGAACGTCCTCTGGTGGAATTTTAAAGATGTCTTTGGGAAAAAGGGAAGTGAACGAGGCTCGATGCGACCCCAGGTTTTAATAATGAAAAAGTAACAAAAAAGGGAAATAAATAAACAGCAGAAATAGGAACAAAAAATGGAGACAAAAGTTTTAAGTTAATAAGATTAGAGAATTTCTACCAATATAAAACCTGCTACAGTTAATTAATAATAAACTTATAATTCTACATCAGTATAAACACTTATTTTCATTGGTCCAAATGAACAAACTGTTGTCAACTCAGCGCTTCTTTTGATCCTGTTTAGTGGAAAACGTTGATAAAACATGACAGTGATTTTCTTGAAAATGTTGCTGCCTTAAATGTGAATAGTGAGTGACCTGTTTCTCCGTGTGTGTGTGTGTGTGTGTGTATAGGACTCATCTCTCCTGGAGTGTCTGTCCCTGTCCAAGTCCCAGGCAGCGAGCCTGACATGTCTCAGTACTGGTCCAGACTACAGTAGAGACAAGAGCTACTTCTCCCTGTGAGCACCACCTTCACCTTTACATTCATCGTTGAGCTACGGCAGCCGTGGCGGCGTTGGCAGTGACTGCGGTGGCGACGGCTGCAGCCCTTCACACACACTAGGCACGGGAGAGAAGACACGGACTCTGACGAAGCAGTTTGGACTTTGTTTTCCCATCAGGACTGCGTTCTGTTCTGTCTTGGATCCAGGACTTTGGACAAAGAAGGAGACATAAATCAGTGGACCTGTGTAAAGTGCCCGGTGTTGAGTTTTTATGGAACAAAAACGAAACAATTATCAATCTTTCTTTCTTTTATTATTATTATTATTAATATTATTATTATTATTATGCATCTACCCCCAACCTAAGACATTGTTTCCTTCTCTTACTTTTCTCTGGTGTGTTAGTGAAAAAGCTCATTTGTATGTTAATATAAAAAAAAGCCCAAGATCCAGTCCTGATAGACAGACTGCTAGGAACCGGGTTGGTCTTGAGTTTGTGCGAGAGCCAGAGGAGGATTCTGCCACGACTATCTTTTCAATCGGCTTATATCGAGACTTTCTACCAGGCTTTGCATGGTCTCCGGACGCTTTTTTTTTTGCATATCATTAAAAAAAAGGTGGCGGGAAGACTCTTAACTGTGTCAAAATGAAATATTTATGGATTTTTATTTCTCACCGCTGGATATTTATCCAGGGGGAAACTCAAATTTGACCATCCACTGAGCCCTCGAGGCTTCGGGTCACCTGACTCTGTCCCCTTCACGGCCTGGCTGGGTGGACGGACTCCAGATTAAGAGCATAAAAATGCGAAGAACTCAGAAGAACCCTGTAATCTGTAAATGGTAGACGACGTCTTTCGATATTACCCAGCTTGTTTCATGTCCAAATGTAAAGTACTCGTCTTCCCTTACGGAAATCTTCCAGAAAGGTTTCTCAAAGCAAGGTTGTTTTCATTTATAATCCCTGAGAATATTCTATAAATGTTACATCATACATCATTTAAAATACTTTTTAGGGTCAGGTACAGTTTGTCTCTTAGCTAGAGTTGTATTATAGTGTCCTATGGTCAAAATACATTTTGTGCAACTAGAAATATTTAATTCCTATAATTATGGTTCAACATTGCTTGACAGAGTTTTAAACCTATGTGTTTGGCAGTTGTTTACGAGTACATATCAGATTTAATCATTGTTGATTGTAAAAACAGACCAAAGCCTTTGTATTTCATCTAGTACACAATGTTCTTTTTCTTCAGTCTTGTGTTGCTAATTTTTTTTCTAAAAGAAAGACATTCTGTTTCGATGACATTGGCTTGGAGATGGTGAGGAGCAGCCAGACCTCGCAGTCTTTATTTATAATGAAAACAGACCATGGGCGGGTTTTTCTAGCATCATCTGTCATTTTCTCTTCTGCTTTTTTTTTTTTTTTGTCGTTTTTTTTCTTTTTCGGTTTTGTTGTTTC
>JAFBJS010005588.1:757676-795084 GCA_016785265.1 Paraplagusia blochii
TCCTCTGAACATGTCCAAACCATCTCAATCTGTCTTCTCTAACTTTGTCTCCAAACCTTCCTGTCTGTGTTGTCCCTCTAATCACCTCATTCCTGATCCTGTCCATCTTTGTCTCTCCTAAAGAGAATCTCAGCATCCTTTCTCTTTCATGGTAAATTTTATTAATATTTTAAAATTACTTTGAGTTCAAAGAAAATAATTAACCAATAGTGATGTTTTTGGAGTGTTGGAGGAAATAATTCCCCTTGAAGGATGAAAAAAATCTAATCTAATCTAATCTAAGATGGATTAGGTTGATACAAATCATCATTTATCAAGATTAATTAATAAATGACATTGCAACAGAAAGGCAAATAACTAGAGATGTCAAATATTTCGTTTTGCTGATGTCCAATAATGTCAATATTGTCCATAAACTTTATTTCTCATTTTAATATCAACTTATAACTATATATTGCAGCTGTTTGCACCCAAAACTGACGTAGAAATCTCAGGAATCTGTGTTTTGTTATATATATGGAATTATATATAACAATATATAAAAGTAACAATAACCAACTTACCGATATAACATAATTATGCCAATACTGGGATGCTAATATCAGCAAACCAATGTTATCAGACTTTGCTACGAATTACCACGGTAGTTGTAGTTGTGTATTTACAAGGTGGGCACTGAGAGCAGGTTTATACCGTGAAGGTCTACTGTTCCATTCCTCATGTCACTTTCCTTCACAAACATAATGTTTGGGCGAAGCCAATGGTCATGTAGAGGTTACTGTGTCAGCCTGTGTAAGTGGCTGACCCCCATGAGAGGCGTAAGGGTGGAGAGGGTGGAGGGGGGCAATCACTCTCACACGGAGACCTCTTCTTGTATTGTGTGTTTGACAGCAAACAGCATCATCAGCCTGGTAAAATATCTCTACTGTCAGACATAATGACGCCTTAGCTCCGCCCACCTCAGGTGTGTCAGCCTTATCTCCCAGAACCACCTGTTCCCTTGTACTTCCTTCAAGAAGCAGCGCTGTGGAGAAAGACAGCGCGTTGACACATCTGTTTGTTTTGTCCGTGCCTGGAGCCACAGAGAACAACAACAACTGAACTGCAGTTTTCTTTGTTTTCTTTTGTCGTTAGTTTTTGGGGAAACATTTTGTAATAGTTTTGTTTAATATTCTGGTCTGATTTACAGCTTAAGTTTGGTCAACTTTGTCCAGGTCTCACAAAGTTTGTTGTTAATATAATATGCTTCATTTTTGAGTTATTTACTCTTTTTGGTTTCCATTTAATTACTTTACTATGTAACTGGCTATCTTAATCTGTAGTGTTTGTGTTTAAAAATTTTGTCTTTTCTACTTAAGTTACAGATGATAAATCCAGCTTCACTTACTTTTCCTGTAAAAAGTGAGAAATCCATTTCTACTTACTCAAAAGCCATTGGACATGATGCTGGAAATTGCCAGCATTTAAGGTTTTTTATCGCCATGCTTTGCATTAAGGGGAAAAAAAACAACAACCTTTGACCGACTGTCTCTATTTACACAGACATTTCATCCGGAAGTAAATGCAGCATGTGTCCAACCCCTTTACAAACAAGAACCAGATGTTGGCAGGTGCTTTTTTTAACAGTGATAAATGTTCTGAAGGCAAAGCCAATGTTACCAACAGATGGAAACAACACAACACAACAGAGAAAGAGGAACAACACAAGGTTTTCAATGTGTAAAATATAATTAACAAAGGAAACTGTGATTAAAATAAATCACGTGATTAAAGTATTTACTCACTAAATTGAAATACACTGATGTTACAACTTTAACCACAGGAGGGAGGGCTATTAGTACAATATCAGGATGTGTTTATTACACTTATGTGGTTGTACACATGCACAAGACTGCACATCTATGTTTGTATGTATTTGTGTCTGTTAGCACCCCTCCCCAGAAGAATAAAGGGGGGGTGGGAGTAATCCATCACCAGTTGATAGTCCTCACAAAAAGAAGCCCTTTTTGCTGAGAGGACAGCCCTTGTGTGGACAAAGACCACCGTACTGGGGACTTCATAGGACCCAGCTGAAAAGGTGTTGCCCAGAGTAACCCCATTCACATTAACAGGCATGCCGGCCAAAGCCAGTCATTACTGCTGACTTGGACCAGCCGGGCCACACATAGACCAGCCTTGAGCCTCTAAGGCTATTCACTCAGTATCAGCCCGCGGGCAGAAAAGCCCGGATTCAGCCTCTGGGGACGCATCAAAAGTTGATACTATTCAGTACAACTGGGTGATCTGTTAAAAACTTAGGAACAATCGTGAAATGAACTCCAACAGCCAGAAGATAAAACCAATCCACCAACACTGAAGGTTTACAGAAGTCAGAGTCGATAGTACATATATCCACATGGTACCACTGTGAATTGGATTGTTGCCGCCTTTAACCAAGAAGGTTGACGGTTCTCTTCCGGATCTAAACTGATAGTGTTTGTCCACGGAGCTCGTAGGCTTCGCTGCAGCTAATCCTGTTTCCCAACAGTGTGAAGATGTGCAGATTAGTGATTAGGTTCATTGAAAAGACAAGACGGACAATGGTTGTTAATACGAGTGTGAAGACTTGTTAGTCCCTACATGTGGCCCTGTGATGGAATCATTCAAGGACCATTCAACCCTTCACCCAGCGCTCTCCACAAGGCTCTTGACGGAAAGAAACTGTGGAAGATGAATGAGTGGACAATCGACAGGCAATGAATGGACATGAAACTCTGGGACATCCAACAAATATAGATTGCTGTTGTACAATAAAATCTTCTTCTTCTCCTTTTGGCTTAAACCTGGTAGCTACATGGTGGTAAATATAGAGAGACAGTTGCACTGAATGGAAATATATTTTGATTTCTTCCTTCATAGTTACATGTTAAAATTTTACTCATTATCTTCTAGATAAAGATGCTGAGGTTCTCTTTAGGAGATAGATGAGGTGATTAGAGGGACAACACAGACAGGAAGGTTTGGAGAAAAAGCTAGAGAAGACAGATTGAGATGCTTTGGACATGTTCAGAGGAGGGACAGTGGATACGTTGGTAGAAGAATGATCCCAGAGATGGAGCTACCAGGTAGGAGACAAAGAGGAGATTGATTGATGCAGTAAGGGAGGACATGGAGGTAGTTGGAGTTAGAGTAGAAGATACAGAGGACAGGGGGAGATGGAAAATGTTGAAAAAAAGGGGACAAGCCGAAAGCAAAAGAAAATCTTCTAGATCCTATTGGACACAGCTAAAATGATTTTCTTCCTGAATCATAAACAAGGGTAATAATCCTGACTCGAAAACACAGAGCCCTGATTCGGTACCTAGAGGAACCACAAACTTGATATCACCAGAATAAGTCACTTTAGATGAAAGTGTCTGTCATATCTATAAACATAGACGTATAAGTGAGTAGACTTGTACCAATATCTGTGCAAACAAGTGATCACTTGCTGAAACAACAACCGAACACAGCAGTATGGACCGATACCATGAGTACAATAAACTAGATATCCTAGGTGCTGAGGAACAGAAAGTCCCAACTGTCCTTTAATGTCTCATTTCCTAGTTGTCCATTAACCCCCTGCTCCAACATCCACCTCTTCTGTCCTCACCAGTGTAGTCCCTGTGGGCAGGTGGTTGTGTATATTTAGCCACTGCTAGGTGAGTTGCTCCCAGGGTAGACTGTTGGCAAAGACACCTTTCTAGGGCTGGAGATGTCAGAGGGAATCAGACATCACCTCTGCTACCCTGTCAAAAAATTCACCACCCTCCATTTTCACCACCACCTTTAGGTCCTGTGAGCACCGTGGGTGAACCAAGAACTCCTGTTTTGTGTTTTCTAATTTAGCCGGAAAGTCATCAGTGTGTTCCTAACCTGGAGCGGTGGTTGAGTGTTAATTGCGGTGCTTTAAAGAAGGCATTAACACAGTGAGCCATGGCCTCGGGGCCTACGGGGCCAAATATAAAAATGGAACGCCGGCGCGCCGTACATGTGTGAACTTATCTGGATGAATGTGTTAACTTTCTTTCTTGTCTTTGAGAGAGAAAAAAAAACACCATTATTTGTAATTTATTTATAGGGTTGAGGACTTCATGACTTGAAATAATCAATAATGTTTGATTAATACATGTAAAGCATAAAAGGGATGATCGCTGAAAATGTAATATATATACATTTATTTATTTTCTATGCTGGTCCATTGATGTTGATATCAGAACATATTCCAGATTACTCCTGTAGTGTAGTCAAGTGGTCCCCAACCCCCGGGCCGGGGACTAGTACTGGTCCGTGGGTGAATTGGTGCCGGGCCTCGGAAAAATAATGTTTCTTTTGGCCCCATCCGTCTTTACTTCCACTTGATCCATACCCATATCAACAAAAGAACTGACCAATAGAATGGCTAGGATTCCATCATCAATAATGCAACTATATTTGATTAGGAAATATTTTCTCAGTGAAGACAACAACAATAAACTCTAAATGATTCTAACTTTTTATACCCGTCTGGTAGGAGAAAGTTATAGGCTGTGCACACAACAACAGGGAAACTGTTGTTGTGTGCATGCACAGATAATTCTGGTAGGAAGATTTTATAGGTAGGAACATTTTTCAAAGCACCAGAATTTTTCTTTTAATAAGGGGTATTTATCTGCCACAACTTAACAACCGGTCCTTGAAAATAGTACAGGACATTTAACTGGTAAGTGGCGCAAAGAAATGGTTGGGAACACTAGTCCACAAACAAAAGTAAACTGATTTAACCACAGCATTGGAATCAATGAATGGGCAGTCTGTTAATAATGTGTTTTTTATTACGTGATTAGAAATTTCAATCTGGTTATTCGCAGATTAGCTGTGGATTATTCGTGGTTGATCGTGATTGTAATTAATCTTGATTGACCTTTGGAATCACAGAAACATTCCTACATAAAAGCTATTTTGCAAATTGCCACAGATAAAGACAGACAACAGTTTTGAAGGGAACCGATCGTCATGACAATGGTTTATCAGTTTCTCTCAAAAACTTCAGAGAAGAGCTTGTCTTTAACAATCAACAACCAGTCCAGCCTGATCACAACCCATCTGACAATCGTGTCAGTCATCCTGTCAGTCGTAGACGTACTGACTGCCCGGGAAGCTGATTCTGAAGTTGAAGTCTCAAAAATGCATGCTGGGTATTGAGATGGTTTTTTAGGACTTAAAATATTTCTAGGAAACAATAAAACTTTTGTTTTGTTTTGTTGAAAACGTGTAAATCAGATAAACGCCACTTAATATACAGCGTGCATTATTGGGCATTGAACACTTCAAAAGTTTAATTTCACAAATTAATTAAGTTGATCAATAAATGGGTTAATTTAACAAACATAATTATTTTTTTTGTTAGTTGCAGCACTTTGCAGTACACTGGAGTTATAGAAACATGAAGAATGGTTTGAAAATGTGTTTGTAGTCGAGACTTTAAAGCCTGCTACGGCTGAATGAGTGACTATGAAGAGTGGAGAGCTTAACTGTAAGAGTTGCATGTTGATAGAGAGTCTGTGAGTTGAAAGGGACGGTGGAATTGGAAAGCCTTTCCTCCCGTCCTGTCCCGTCTAACTTCTTCGCTCATTCGGGTACAGAGTTGTGGCTATTGCTGGGAAATGGGCAGCCTGCCAGATTGGGGCCAAGTCAGAGTTGTCAGGGGATTACAGTTCTGCCTTGCTCGCTGCAGGGGGTGCCGAGAGGGCCTCAATTACCCCGGAGCGGCGTGTTTGATTTGGCCCGACACTTTTGGGGACAGACCAAAGCTGAATAAGGCACCATTAGCAACTCAAATCGTGCCCTAAAATGAGTCCACTTTTGCATCACATACAGTAATTGTGTGTCTATCAAAGGGCTGGCAGGTCTACACCAATTACTCTGATGACAACAAGACAATCTATGCATAACATTATCTGCCGAACACCTGTGGGAGGCATCAAACATCCCAGATTTCATTAAAAAGTTCAGCTGCTAGAATACAACGTTCAAACATTCTTACAAATGTGAGAAAAAGTACGTTTGAGAGCGTTCTTATATAAAAAATGGGGTTGGAGGACATTACTCAAAACTTTGGTTATGGTATTTCAAGTTAGGATATAATAATAAATGTAGTTGGAAGTCAATTATTTATATACTGTACTTTAATGTAAAGGAAATAGAATAATATTACATCTTTATATCCACTCTTACACGGAAATTAATTCTCAAGATGCTGCAAACAATAACACAGCAGCATACAATTTGTTGAAATAATATGCAAACCAACTGCTTTTCTATTTTGTGCACACAACAGTTTTAGCCCCTAGATCAGTGGTCCCCAACTACAGGGCCGGGGGCCCGTACCGGTCCGTGGGTGAATTGGTGCCGGGCTGCAGAGAAATAATGTTTCCTTTTGTCCCCATCTGTCTATTACTTCCANNNGATCCATACCCATATCAACAAAAGAACTGACCAATAGAATGGCTAGGATTCCATCATCAATATTGCAACTATATTTGGAAACTATTAGCAAATATTCTCTCAAAGTAGACGATAACAATAAACTCCAAATGACGAAGAGTCATTGATACAAGATTCTAACCTTGTATACCGGTCTGGTAGGAGAAAGTTATAGGCCGTGTTCACTTGAGAATTAAAGTTAATTTGGGTAGGAAGATTTTATAGGTAGGAAAATATTTCAGGACACTGCAAGTTTAATTTTCTTAAGGGGTATTTATCTGCCACCTTTAAATTTAACCAGTCCGTGGCGCAAAAAAGGTTGGGGAACACTGAACTAGATGATAGTTTTATCAATAATCACATAGAGTAATTGACTAACTTATGATAAACAAAAAAAAAATCCTTGCATAGTCTCTCGAGATTTGTTGTTGGTTGTACTACTGAGCTGCAGACCCAGACAGAGTAAGGCAGAGAGGTTGAAAAAAAAAAAAACGGGGAGATCCCAGCACACTGGCTACTGTTGGACTTGTGCAATTGAATTTCACACGATATGAGGCAGCAAATGACATGTAAAGGCTGAAGTGTCAGATGGTTGCTGCCACACGGCCCAGACAGACCGGGGAGGTGTAAGTGAAATCATTAGGTAACTCCGCAGGACGTGAGGGGCAGTTTGAGGTTGGCAGGGGGCTACGAGAGCCAAAGGTCCTTCTTGAGCTCAATTGAACACCCACTCAGCCTGATATACATGCACTTACAAACACACAGGGAAAATCACTTATACAAACACAAGCTGCCAGACAAACACGGGCTGGAGACTAACAGTGAAGGGCTGTTTTTTTTTTTTCTCTCCCTGCCGACTAACACGCACAAACAGAAAAAGTACTTCACACTGCCGCGGCCTCATTGAGGTATCAGCTCCACTGATTGTGTTTCTCCACCTGGGTATGAAAGAGCCATTCTGGTCTGTGCGGTGAAGAAAGCCGTGTGACGCAGCTCAAGACGGAGCCCAGCTACACCAATGTCTGCTCTCAGGAAGGGGAGCAGCCAAGTGTGGATGCACCTCATTACCTCACTCATCCACACACCAATTACCCCTAAATAAATACACCCAGCCCACAGGCAGCAACAATGACATCCAGGCTGAAAGGGAAGAAAGGACGCCGTTCAGAAAGCATTTGCACGCACAGAAAAGTGCTGTTGGATAATGATGAAAAAAAAGTACAGATAATGGAAGTAAAAAGAAGAACATGCAGGGGGCTCGGGGTCTTTTGAAGAGGGAAAGAAAGAATGAAAGGGAATGAAACAAACATGGAGCAAGCAAAGTGAAGTGATTCAGAAAATGATAATTTCTTGCTAAATTTCACCCAACACATCCGCAAATGATTGTTGTGATGGAGGAGGTGCAAAGTTTAATTGTTTTAATGCATGCAGCCATGAGATAGCACTGCCACTGACTATAATGGAGATCACTATGGAGCAGACACATATTTGCATGTAAGAAGGACCGCATGGGGTAACGGTAACTGCAAAGGCTGTTAAACCCAAAATAAATGGGCAAAAAAAAAAACCTGCTGCAGCAAGTTTGTCAAAATATGGCAGGTGTGGTAAAATGAGAGATATTGCTAGACGTGCATTTAATCTTCAGCCGAAAATGCCCTGAAAATAAATTGTCAATGTTTGGCCAAAAGACTTTTCATCACCAAAACGACAGAAGAAACAATTTTTCTCTGTCCCCCACTTTGCACCTCAGCAGTAACACGGCGGTAGGAGGATTCAAACCTGGGCCCCTTTTTAAACATTGGGCCACCAACTGCACCAAAACTAATCTAACAGTGGGCAGCTTTAAGCACCCGGGGAGCTGTGAATGGGGACAGTGGCAAGCTCAATGGACCTCAATGGTAACTTGGCAGTAGGGGATTCGAACCGCAGACCTTGCATAACAGGTCCGCTTCGTTAACCACTAGGCCACCAACTGCCCCAAAATATATATTGGAGTCCTTGAAGAGAGATGCATCTTGCAAGAATTTCTTCATGTCAGGTCAGAAAAGCCACAATCCTCCAAAAATGAGTTGTGACTTGGAAATTGTTCCAAGGTTTTGGAAAATAATACTTGGTTTTTGAGGAATATGCCAGTTTTTAGACTAGATAAATCTGCTCTGGAAGCTTCCTGGTTACAGTGTACTTTAACACTGCTCAACTGCAACTTAATTGCTCAACTGCAATTAATCACTATAATTTTATGATGTTTTTTCTTCTTTGTAACATTAATATTATCTCATCCAAATGCTCTGTTTTGATTTTATTAAGTTTTAAGTTCACACTTATGGCTATAAACGCTCTGGTATATAATATTATATTGTATATAATAATAATAGGCATAAACATTTCTGTTTGTGTATTGATTTTTTCAGTTTTGACCAAGAATTTTCATTTCAGTTCCTCACTGATTAAAGCTATTGGAAAAAGTGTCCACAGAATCCAAGACAAGGTGAGCAGGATGGATGTGGATGCAGATGTGTGGCAGAGAAAAGAAGACAGATGTGTTTCAGGGGCGGGGGGTTACAAACGAGTGGGGGAGCCAGAGCCAGGACGTTTCTACGGTACCCCCACCCCTGCCCACACCTCTCTACTGCTCTGCCCACTTCCTTCCATGTGGGATCTTTCCGCCTGAGTGACTCTGTCATACCTGGGGACAAAATGGTTCTCTTCCTCCGTCTCTCTCTCTCTCTCTCTCTCTGCCCCAGTTCTTCCTCCCTTCCTCTCTCCCTTCCTCTCTCTCTCTTGAACCGTTCGTCTGCTGTGGCTCTGCTGAGCCAAGCCTGCTTAGCTGTATAGTCATGTGTAGAAAAAAGGGCCTGAGGGTAAATGAGACATGTGACTGGAAAAAAACAGGGAACAGTTCGACTTAACATTTTATCTGCTTCCTTTTAACCTTCAATCTGAAAATAATAATAAAAAAAAAACAGGTTTAGGAAACCTGAAAACGTGCATCAGGTTTAATTGATTCACCAGTTTCTGTGAACGAAGGCATCACCTGTTCATCTCACATACGATGGTGATAAAATGTTATACTAAATTTATTCAAATAAGAAACTCATTAGGTCACTTCTTGCTGCTTTCATGGACCAAAAGGACAAGACTAGCTCACGTCTATAGTCAAGTCTTATCTTCAACTATGTTGCAATTCCTCTCTTAAAGCTTTAGTCTCACTCTCTCTTTGGTAGCATCAACAACTAGCTAAAAAAAACAAACATGCACGTGTCTACTGTAAAGAAGCTGATGTGTAAACAGCTGGATGCCAATATGGAGTAGCTGTGTATATGACCTTGATAGAAACGAAAATGTAGTAAATAAAAATGACTGGATTCTCTTTAAATGAATAATTATTATTGTTTTGCTGCATCTGGTACCAGCCTCGCAGCCTCTGGTCCTCCAGACTGTTTGGTGGACCAGGAGACTGGAGAAACCTTACACCGCTCTACAAGGTGATCTAGGAAATGGAAGAAAATCTCCCTTTTGCTGTTTTGTCAGTTTACCAAAGATAATGACTGACAAGATGATGTGGCAGGTTCAAAATGTTAAGATGCTGCCCATCGAAGGTAGACTGAAACTAGAACGTGACATGAAAAATGATCGTCTGAAAAATAGAAGTTTGTTGACATTGGAAGTAGACAAGACTGAGGGAAATCGTGTTTTTAAGAGGTTTCAAGTCGGTTAAAGGTTCCACAAACAAAAACAATTGAAATTTAGTTGAGCTTGTATCCTTTTTAAGTTTATGAAATTCTAATTGTATATATTGAAAGACATACTGCAATGGTAATTCTTCTCTGGGTTTACACTGACAGTCCCTAACATGTTGAGAGGGAGACAACAGACTGCTACGAACCCATCAGGTTCTCCATACTCTTTACATGATGGAACCAACAGAGGGTGATGGAGAGGAAGAGAGTGAAACGAGCAGGTTTATTAGGATTCCTTCCTGACCAGAAGATTATTGAAGGTGGGAATGCTGTGTACGTACATAACCACCAGTGGGTGGAGCATTGTTGACACGCTGTGGCAGCATTTTCAGGATTCCTAGTGTACAACTCAACCCTCAATTACACTTCATGGGAAACCAGGGCTGTGTCACGGACAGGACTGATGGCATTTTCCACAGGTGCAGCTTCCACCATCGCAGTCAGGTATTAACCATAAAACAGTCTGGTTTCTTGAACGCTTTAACCTTCAAACAGATGTGTTTTTGGCATTTAGTTACCGATAATAGGTCTACCACATGATGCAACATGTACTGCTGTAAGTTATGAATAGATCTCATGACCATTTAGTTTTAAGTCAAGCGTACAGTATTACCAACTGACTTACAGCAATAACTAGAAAACTCTTCATGTATTTACTTGTTTTCATAGGTGTCTCCCGCTGGAAGGTTAGGTTGGGTGACCTGTCAGATCTCACATACTGTCCTGCCTAACAGGAATGTACAGCAGATATGTGGGATGCTTGGTTACACACCAAGTTTTTACCATGCAAACACGTGCAAACAGCCTTCTTCATGCGTTCTCTGCTTCATAAGTAGTGGGTTTTAAACATGCATTGGTGATGATTTACCTGTTACATAATTACCAGGGTAAAACAAAGTTCTAGCTAAACGACAGACATTATGTTTCACTCAGTAAATGATTCACTTTCAGTGATTTGCAACAGAAATAAAATTCCAATAAATCATAGAAAACTTGCAGTGAACTGTAAATATCGGCAGACGGTATTTTGTTTGTGATTATATTTGTTACTTTTGTAGGTAAATTCTGCTGACTTTTATGGTTAGCAACAAAATATTCATTATTTTTTTCTTAAAATCGACTTATAAAATAGTAATATTTGTTGTTAAAGTACTTCAGTAACTGTATTTGCATTGTACTGTGGAAAAAAAACAATATACAGACATCGGGATACGGGCTGTGAACCCAGGTTATAGGAAATTTATACACATTGGCAAAGAGCCTTACATCATCTGCCAAATCCCTAAATTAACACCTTTTTGGTGAGAAAGCTCAATTTGGAACACATCAAACCAACACCACAGCTGGCATTCAAGGGTAAAATTAATTACTTCAGATACATGTGGTTCCTCTCAAAGTGGCAGACTTATTTGCATTGAGGAACATTCAGCAGAAGTAATCGATGCACACACAAAATACGGCCACCCAATGACCCCGGCCCGTCTCCGAGTCCCTCCCCATCCTCAAAGCCCTGACGGCTCAGCCATGCATGGAGGAACAAACACAGGTAGCAAGAGCAAATGAGACTGCAACAAAACACAGAAACATGAATGGGAAGCATTACAATGACAGGCCGGCGGCAGGACAATGGGCTCGCCATTAAACAAACGGCAAATCCCAAGATGGGCTGCAGGAGTACGATACAGATTACAGGCACCTAGTCCCAGCTCGGGGAACAGGGGAGAGGGGAAAAAAGAACACAATATTGCAATCTGACAGCTGACGTCTTCATATAAATGTATGAATTTACATTCCAATTAGAGGAAATTTACATCTTAATCACAGTGAGCAGTGTGACGGTCCCTTGGTTAGTGTGTTGCTACGGTAATGAGGTGGGATGCTGCTGTGCTCTCTCATCCAGACAGTGATCTGTCAGCTGAAGACACCTCCCCGTTATGAGGGAGCTGCACCTCCAAATGGAACCATCACCGTGACCCGGTAATATTTTGCTCAAATCTGTCTTAAATACCAACAAGGTGTGATCTGCCATCTGGGGATAATGTGCCCAACGTGGAGGAAGAAAAACTTCAAGCAAATCTCAGATACAGTGTTTTGAAAAAGTGTTTTTTTTTTGTTTTTTTTTAGCTGTCACTCAAGTGACAAACTCTCAGTACTCCGTGGCATTTGGTTTCTAATTTCCATACTAATAACGGGTATATTATCTCTAATGATGTGACTCTTCATCAAATATTTCAAATACTTCAGGATTGATCACAAGCTGCTACCAGATCAAAAAGGCAGGAAAGCTTAAATGATCAGTTGTTAATCATCTGTCGTCTTCTGGCTGTCCTGTGATTACCGTAAATACTAAAAAAGAGGCTAATTGTGGCATGAGAAATAATTCATGTATAGAACTTTGATCTATTGCTGCTGTAAATGCCTGTTAATGCTGTGGACAATATCAGACTGACATGTTAGCTGTTAGAAAGGTACAGGGCTATTCTTTAAAGCACGGGTGTCAGACATCAAGTGGCCCAAAACAACTAAGTCAATATTTATTGTAAAATTGACACATATTGTGGATCATTTCACATCTCTCCAGATGTATAAGGTAGTATTTTTTTTTGAAAATATGTAAACTTTTAGTGTTAAACATAAACATTGAATCTAGGGCAGGGGTCTCAAACCAGGGCCAGGGGACCATTTGCGGCCTGTGGAATGACATTTTGCGGCCCCCACCTTGAAAGTTAAATTAATAATAATATTTCATAGATTTCTTCTCCACATTTTATGGTAAATCCTATAGTTCTCAAAACCCTGATCCACAGCCTCCTTCTGGTTCAGTGCTGTATTACACAGAATCAATGGGAAACTGATTTTTTATTACATAGTGTGGGTGGTGGCCTCCAACTTATTTGAGTTTTAGACCCCTGGTCTAGAACAATCAAAGCCTAATATTATATTATATATATAAAATATATATAAAAATATTACAAAAATGAATGTGAATGTAATTGAATGTTATTCTTCACCACAAAAAATAAAGAAATTGTTATGCTATAGCAGAGAGCCTTTGCCCCTTCAACAGTATTGCCAATCATGTCAGTGTTGGATAAGTGGCAAAGAAATGGCACATTTGATACAATCTTGTGGGCCATATAAAATTACAATGCGGACCAGATTTGGACCCCGGGCCTGAGTTTGACACGTGTGCATTAAAGTTAAGATGTTGTTTAAAGGGGATGTTCATATGTTCATTACGATAACACAATAGGAATGGGAACATAACACAACAAACACAATAACCTTTAGGTGTAAAACAACTGCAGTACCAGGGGCAACCACCACTTACTGCTTAATGTTGAGTCTTGTTACTGTACTGCTCTACAGAAAACTCACAGATTTTGAAAGTTTTTTCTGCAAATGTTATCACTGGTTATAAGTTGAGGACTTGAGGACTGTAAAGTAAAATTTTCGTCAAATCATTTACTTGTAGAGTAGCACCAATTGCTGACAATGCAATCAGGGGCAGCAGATTAGCCACCAGCAGACAGGAGGGCAGATAAATCACTTTAACACAGCCTTCTGCCATCTTCAGGCTTGACTTTAATACAGGGATATGTGAACAAAAAATTGAAGGGAAATGAGGCATGGCTTCTTTATCATCTGCTTCATAGCCAATAAGACTCTCCCTGTCAGAGACACGGCTCTAATGGCTGATATGTGTTGAGGAAACCCATTACTGGTTAGTGTCTGTAATTAAGACAAGTCAGATTACACCAGACCAAAAGTTACTCTCTGAATTATGGTTTGTCCTCACCTTACAGCAGACATGATGTCCATTGGGGTTGGTGCAGATTTTAATCTGTTCGCTTTAAGTCTTAGTCTTTGACTGAATTGCAACTAAACCAATTTGGTTTGATTTTAAACCTACATTCTTTTATTGACAAATCAAAAACTAACATCTTAATTGGGCTTTTTAACCTGTAATCTATGATAATAATCAATGTTTTTTTTTGCATTTCAGTGTTTATTATACAGATATATGTTTATTAATACTTAGAGAACATGATTCATGAAACCCCTCAGACTAACATATGGAGTAACCTTTGTGGCCTTCCGGGACTCTGGGGGGTTGTGGTGGGGTTACGCGGGGGGTTCTAACGCTCCAAGGACTGTAGGCACGCTAGGGAGAGGTGAGCTGTCATAGCCCATTACAATCACTGCCTGAGCTCAGAAAGGGGGAGGGTTGGGAGGAGGAGTACGGGCAAAAACGCAGGAGGAGAAAAAAAAAAACCCTGGTTCTGCACTAACTGCCATCCAGAGCCATCCCTGGGCCTCAGAACCTTCAGTCTGGAACTGCCTCTTGGGTAATGTTTGCACGCAAGTGGTCCCCATGTAGTGGGGTATAATGTGAGCAAAGAGGTAAGAGAGAAACAATAAGAGAATGAGTGTGTTGAGGAGGATAGCACCATGTCTGCAACATGTCCAGGGTTTGTGTTTGTGTCTTCCCGTCTTACTCAAAAAGCACAGTGTTCCTAATGTCTTCTATGTGGAATAATGCAAAATTTCTATGCTATACCAACAGAAAGTTATTTTTTCTGATATAAACCTCCACCACTCACAGGGGAGTCAGGAATAAGGCTACAAAGCATATGGTGATTGCATAAATCTCGCTTAAAAATTACAAATTTGGCTTCAGACGACTGCGAGATTTGACTTCCTATGGTTAATTTGTTAATTCTTACAATAGAACTCTTCAACCATGCTAAATATTTGTGAAGTATAAAGTACAATATGGTGGATTTTTCATGTAATAGCACATAGGTGGACTCTGATATTTCACCCTTTTTTTAAGATGGATTTTAATACATTTAGAATAAATAGAAGCCAGTGCGATTTAAAACAGAAAGTACTGTAGTCAATATATAGCAATATTATAAAATAATTCTCAAAAAAATAGTAAAATCTAAAATCTCTGAGTTCTCTAATCTGTTTATCAACCAACAGAGTCTGCAACAAAATTTTTCAGGTGTTCAAAATACATGAAATGCTACAGTATTTGTCAGTCTGAATATAGCAGAGACATGAAAACGTCCAAACATCTAACACGAAGGAATATTATCAGCCAGTAGATAAAAGGTGGCCTCAGGTTTGAGCTTTGTGTTGGTTCAGGTCACCACTGCTTAGGTGCATTCTGTTCTCCAGATCCCACCACTAACACCCCTGTCACTCATCATCACTCATCATTGTTGGGGACAAAAGGAAAGTTTGGTTAAGCCACACACTGGAGTATTCTCTCACCCACTACCTCCCCCACCATGTGTGTTTGGTGGTGTGTACACACACACACACAAAAGAAAATAGATTTCACCAAAAAAGAAAAAAAAATGAAGAAAAGGTTTTAGTTTTGCTGCAAAAACCTCACACCCCCGACACGAACCCTAATTTGTTGACGGGTTCAAAACGTTTCGATGAGGTTCCGTCATCTTGTCCTCTACCCTGCTTTTTGAAGTGCAAGCTTGTCCTTCCAGTGGCCTCCTGACTCATCTACTGAGTGTAATTAAAGTCTATTCACAGATCTTTTGAGTCCCGACTATCCTTCGTCATCTGGACCCAGCCTTTCAAGAGCCACCTGTGAACTCTGAAGGACACGGGGACACTGGCCCTCATAAAATTCATGAGTGTCATTCAGCAGCCGGCTGAAGGCCAACTCAACTTTAAACAAGTCTGTGTTGACTGTGGGGTGAATCCCTTTTAAATACAACCATATTCTCAGAATTAGGAGTTAAGTAGCTCCACTGATTAGTAAAACAAATGTCTTTTATGGTTTGACCGGAGTCAAAGGGAAGAGGTTTGGAGAGGTCTACATTGTGTTTTCATTAAGGAAGGAGTCAATGAGTTGATCAGCACACAGATTGCTAAAGCAAGTTGTTGAAGAATGTGAGAGGCTGGTGCCTTTAAGTTGGTCATAGCTAATCTGGTCGACGTCATGTTCATCAGCTCATTACTGATCATTTAAGGCTGATTTTTCACTAAATTAGAAATTGTTTTGTTGTAATTTAGGATTAAAAGACAGGGTTTTGCAGATTGTCAGAGAAGACAGATTGAGATGGTTTGGACATCTTCAGATGAGGGACAGTGGATAAATTGGTAGAAGATTGATACTAGAGATGGAGATACCAGATAGGTGACAAAGAGGAGATTGACGGATGCAGTGAGGGAGGACGTGGAGGTAGTTGGAGTCAGTGTAGAAGGTGGAGAGATAATAAAGAGATGGAAAAGAAGAAGTATATCAGTTGGATATTAGCATAAGCATGTAATATCGCTAGAATTGTTGTCATTTATTCCTCAAGTAATAAAAATCCACCAATCGACAGGGAGGTAGGCAGGGTGAGATGGAAATTGTTGACTCACTGTGGCAACCCCTGAAAAAAAGGAAGCCGAGAGAAAAAGAAGAAGATGATAGAACTAGTATTGATGTGATACTACTTACACAAAGAAATATTACCAAACCAAAGTCTAGTTTAATCAAGAAACAACTGCAGTAGAGTCGAAAAAACAGTCGGGAAAGAAGAGGAAAAAAGAAGAGGAGAAACCCGACACACAGATACACACCACCGCTGTTACGCCCATTCAGTGGGACACAGTGTGATGAGAGTGTGGGAAAGTTATTTTTAGGTCCCAAGCAGAGAGCCTTCCTGAGTTTGATGCTCCTGCACCGGATCAACATTCCACCTTTGAACCACTCAGGCCGCAGAGCTGTTTTGTGCCCGCGATTGCAATTCCCCCGTGGACCAACAGCTGTGAGGAGACGGCTTCATTTAAAGTGGGACAAACGCCGTCCTTTGAAACTTCTGAGCCAAGTCATGGTGAATCATGGTGACAATGTTTCAAGGGATATTCCTGAGTGGACATTCATTAAAGTCCTGAATATCTGGCTTACTGAACACAAGGTGATTGAACATGAAGCCTTTTTCTCAAGCCTGTATCTTGTGCAGTGGAAACCAGCCACTAGGGGAGCCACTAGGGAGCACAAGCCAGTGTTTTTTAGGGTCGGTCCCAAGCCCGGATAAATGGTGAGGGTTGCTTCAGGTGGGGCATCCGGGATAAAACTCTGGCGAAATCAAGGATACGAGAAAACAAAAGAGACAGAGATGGAGCTACCAGGCAGGAGACAAGAAAGGAGATTGATGGATGTAGTGAGGGAGGACACTGAGGTAGTTGGAGTTAGAGTAGAAGATACAGAGGACAGGGTGAGATGGAAATTGTTGACACGCTGTGAGAGGGGAATGACTCCTCCAACTGAAGACTACAAGTATCTAAGACCTATTTATCAGTTAATTCTTTCAAGTCATATCTGCCTAACTTTATTTAGAATAACTCTGAAGCCAACAGAAGTATAAATACAATTTCTGACACTAACAATGCAGCGGAGAACCCATTTGCAAAGCACCAGACGCCCGAGGTTCTTTAGTCACTGCCATTATGCTAATAGGAAGCTCTCTGTGAGTGCACTTACACACAACCTATGTCCCACAAAACCCCATATATATAGGATGTCATGCAAGTTCCAACCCACCACTACTCTCCCTAATGGGAGTTGAAGACAAATAGAGATACTTTAATCAGGTCTGAGTTCAGCGTAACCAGCCTGGTCTGATGGGGGCTGAGTGGTGCATGGACAGTGTTTATGGTTCATTGGTCACTGATGTAACAGCTTCACTTCCAGGGCCAGTTCTTGCAGACTGCACTATTACTGAGTCTGGCAGGAGGAGCAAAAAAGACCCTTTTTATTTTATTTTGTGTTAACACTGTCTGTTTGCAAGAAACATTTGGGATTTGGGATGAAGACAAGGACTGTTTTTTAATAAAAAGTGCTAGAAAAGAGCACACAATTGTGTTTCTGCCTTTGACATTGGGCAATAAAATTGTTAATTTTTATTTACAACAACACAGCAGAATATTTCTGTTGCACAGTCAGATGGTACTACTGTTACTGTCCTTCTGGGCTGACCAATAGAAATACTGTTCATTTATTTGAAAAATATTCTGTTTATTTTTAGGTTTGCGATCAGGCAAGTTAGCAATTAATAAAACTAAAAGGTAAAAATGAAAACCCGAATTGTATAATTTGATGACTTTTAAGAGAGCTTTCCATCTACGGAACATTTTGCAGAAATATGTTTATTTTATGTCGGATTTAGATTCTATGAGTATAAAAATTTGACTTTCCATTGTATTGTGTAAATGAGTCAACTGTGTGTTTTAAAAATAGTGAAATTGACCCCAATATTTCAGTTTGTGCACAGACTTTATACAAATGGCAAAAAAAAGAAGGAATCTTGCATGTTTGCATGCAATCCATACACAAACCCAACACAAAAGCCCAGACTCAGCAGAGACTGGGCCCCCTTTGAAACACCCCTGCACATTTGCAGAATAGATAGAATCCCTGTTAAATAATAAATGTAAATCTGACGTATGTTGTGAATATTGTTCAGCTGAGAGGTACGATTGCGTGCCACCGGCAGGACTGTGCCAAGTGTTCACTCGCTCGTTTTCATGTACGAGGAAACCATAAGCACACCTCATTCCAAAATGCGATGGAGGTTGAGGTTGCACTGAGGGAGGAGGGATGAATTATTGAAGTGCAGTATTATGGCGGGGGTCCGTCCCCATCTGATGCTGATTCCCAGGACAAATGTAGGAATAACATGCAGATGTAGAGAACCCGTGGTTGCGTGCTACTAATAGATTAAGGACGTTGCATATTCAACTGTTTGTATTAATGTTATTGTAAGACCATACATATTTGCTGTGTTTTTCTACTGGAAATACAATTGACCCAATTTCTAAATATTGGCTGCTGCAACCTTTCGATTCATCGGGGTCAGAGGGAAACATATACACAACCAGGCATGAAACGTGATCCTATAAACAAACACACACACAAACAAGCCCCTAGGAATAGTCTCTGTCTAACTTATTCTGTATTGTACATTTTTTTTTCGTAGCCTCCCTTTTTTTTTATTTCTGTCTCAATTAGACAGTTTGGTGCCTCGGAGGAATAGCCCTCATTTTAATTAGACCTGACCTGAAAATCACTTAACTGCTCCTCTCTGCTTACGCCTCCCCCTTCTCTCCAAGTCTGCGCTCTGTTCCTCACATGAGTCCATTAACACCCTTCCCCTGGCACCCACAGGCTTCATCGGGGGGCAGTCGCAGGCGCTGTCTTCAAGACATTTTGAGGACATGCCAAGAGACATTAACCCACCTCTCTCGGACTCTTCATGTACCTTTGTCATTAAATCTTCTAATACTTTTTCCTCGTACAGTCACAAGATCCATCATCTCGAGACTAGTCCTGTTCTTTAGGTATGAACGAGATAGACTAACTTTTAAGAATTTGATCCTTTCGCTGTCAAGTAAATGGTACAACAGGTAATTAATTTGTCTAATCTTTTAATCTTTTAACATTTCATGGAGATATTAGGGTCTAGACTTCTTCTTAGCCAGCTCTAGTCAACGGCTACTTTGCCATAACCATTTATTTTGTTGGTTTACGCTCCCTGAATCCACTTCTTCAGAACTTAGCTCAGCAGGCCTAGATGAAACGCACCATTTCTATTTTGGTCAACAACAAAATATTGCCTGTTGACTATCTAGTAGTTCTGCAAAAAACCAAATGTGTCTTTAAATGTTTGGAAGGTTAATGGTATATGAAAACCCATCAATGCTACGAATAAGTACATGAACTAGTCTTCGACACCTGAGACTTTTCTGTCTGACTATTTCTTAGACAATTAAGATGAGAAAAATGATTTAAATTCCAATACATGGGAAGAGACTTTGCAGACAGGTTGTCACGATTTGTTAGCACAGCAGACACTTCTAGAAGGCCTCTTTAAACGAGACTAATTTGACACAAATCTCTGTCTTACACTGTATTTGACCCAGTGACCGCCTCCAGCACCCCTGTACCCCAAAGGCACATTGTCTGTCAGTTTAAAGGGTCAGGCAAAGGTAAGGGGAATGTAGTTTTGTACCATTTGTACCGTTCTTAACAGAGTGATCCTCAAAGCAACGACTGAAAAGGCGCTGACAGAAGCTGGAGTTGGTCTCCACGACACGTCATGGGCGTGTGTTTTCTTTTATAGTGGATACCATGTTGTTTCAACACAACCACTGCGTTGTTGTGTGGGAGCAAGGAGTGCTTGTCTAAGTGTCTGTGACTGTGATAATCTCATCTAAACACCCAACACTACCCCTACCTGCTCAGACAGGGCCACAGGTTAATTCTGGCCTTGGGCGTCGTAGCTAATAACTGCTCATCAACCGCAGCTTGAACTTTGAGAAACGTCAACCGTTTTTTTTTAAATTACTTTATCACGGAATCATGAGGACCTGAATGCTAAGGTGCACAGACTGAAGCACTGAATGATACTATTTCAAAATAAAATAAAATAAAAAAAGTATGTAGGTGGAAGGGGAAGATTTCACGCAAATGCCTGATTACTACAATTGCGCCGCCAAAGTCCTCTCATTCCTATGATGTATCTTTTATTTACCACCTGCAAAAACCTGTTACTACAATGGTAACATTACAATATTCTTCAGTGTTTTTTCTTAGGCTTTATACATATAGATAAAACTGTAGCTCATTATAAACACTTCATTTCAGTCTTAAGGTTAAGCGTAAACGTCTTGTGTTAGACGTCTGAACTCCTCCTGACCTTGGTGCTATTTCCAAATTTGAATAGTTACAACCCAAACAAACATTGCTCAACAAAGTATCTTTCACATTCCCCAGTTATGACTGCAATATGAATCAAACAGCAATTAGAAAATTAGTTATCACCTCCACTGAGCGTGCAGTCAGGTTGACCCAGATCACCGCGTCAATCACGTGTCACTCATAAGAACCTCAATCAAAAATTAATGTGCAAATAAGTGGTGTACAAAAGCAGCTAGATTGGCTGCCTTACACATAATGAAAGAGGAGTCAAAAGTTGACATGGGTGCAGGAGGATCTCACTGAGAGAATGCTCTATTGGTGCCCTGGGGCCGAGGAGACCTGTAGTTGGAGTAAATGAAGTGATTAGCGGGGATGGTGTAGGCTGTCACACGTCAGGCTCTGAGCTCAGAATCCAATCATCATCTCGGGTGTCAATCAAAGGCCCACCGAGGCAGTTGACCAACAGGTCAGACACTGTGTATGATGAGTCAGGAAGTCGGTGTATGACTGTTGTGCTATGATTGACACACACACACACACACACACAGGTGTATGCCAAAGCCTCAGCACTGACAGATGAAGAGCTAACACGCTATCATACCTTTGTGACACTTGGGGTGATCCACAAATTAATGACAGGCCAACAATGAGCCGGAGTAAAAGACTACCAGTGTTTTACAGTGGCTTATACTTGTTTAGATGGATTTGATGCATGAGCGGTCATATGATACGGAGTGTACGTTCCGTGAGAAATTCCACGCCATTTATAGTGCCATGAGCCAGGCAGCTTCCCTGACATCCTACACTAATTACTATATCACGTTGGCAAGTGCAGCAATTAAAGAAAATCGGAATCACTCAGATTTTTTTCTTTCCAAGTCAACGTTGAGGCAGTAAAGTTTTCACGGTTTAACAAAGACACTGCAGTAAAACTCCATCAACAAGGGACACTGACAAAGCTTGGACCAACAATGAGCTGCTGGGATATATGACACGGTATCCAGGTCCTGCAGAGCTACAAGGATGCACAGGGCCTGGGTCCCCTGGCCTGTCCAATACAGAAGCCTAATTAAAAGACCATTGAGGATAAACACCTTGACTTTTATGGACCCTATAAATCTATACTGCAGTGGCCTATTTGGGGGGTCAGAGGAAGGAGGGGTGGAGGGCTAATGCAGTAGCATGAAAAGGTGGGAAGGATAGTTAAGGCCTGCATAAAATGGGAAGGGGCTGACCGCAGGATATAGGAACGGGGGTGGTGGATTACTCCCGTTCACCTCCTGCTTGAGACAATAGGACTCACTAAGAGCCAACGAGCAGAGGGTATGATAAGGTAATGATGATGTAATGAGGGCCAATCATGAGCCTTAGCTAAGAGGAGGGCCCCTTAATTTGTCCCCAGAGTGGTAGTTCAGTGACAGATTGATTGCCCAGAGTGAGAGTGATGATGTGACACATTGCAAATGAGTTTGTTGGACAGGAAGAAAAAGAAGGTTGGGAAAAAAATAGAACGTAAATATGCAAATAATGCTTTTCTCAGTGATACATGGATCATGGATGTCATTCTCCTACAATTAAGAAGAAACAAACCTACAGCTCCTTTAACCACAACAAATATCCCAAGTCATCTTTATCCTAATGATATTATTTGTCCACTTCTGTGTTACTCTATCGAGGATGGTGTTCTTTGGGTTCTCTTCCCCCTATTTACTTAAAAGTAGCATGAAAGATTTCCTGGATTTCTGTTTTACTGGTTGTTCAATTGAGTAAATAACTTTAATATACATGCAGTAAAAATAATTTATTTTCTACCATAGGAAACCATAGTGTTTGTAATTGTGTGTTTTATTTAAGCCCAGCTCCAGGTTTTATGTAGAGATCCCAATATTTTTGGTTTGTCTCCATAGGTTCTCAGTCATCCAAGTCATTCCATCCAAAAAATAGTTACAGTTAACTGGTAGTAGTACTGGTATCTAACTGGTTTCTTAAAGACATTTTAATGTATTTAAACATTTTAGAAATCAAGAAAATCCCTCTTCAAGAAACCTACTATGTCCAGTTGCCTTTAAAGTATTTTTGGATAATTTCTAGCAGAAGGTTTAGCTACTACAGTTCAAACCATCAACACCAACCCAATGTACCTTTTATTAGTATTGTCATCAGTCCTTGATATTAATGCACATATGGATTCATTTCACTCTGTTACCTCTTGGAAATACGGTGGACGGTGTGACAGCAAGAGTGTGTAATCAATAGCCAAACTGTGGATTTTCTCACCCAATGAAACAGCTCAGAGTCAACCAGGTGGATTGATTTAAAAACTTCAATCAACCTCGGCTTTATAAGAATAATCTGGGTTTTAGTGTTGAATATTCCTCAACTGATGCACATTTAAGTTAAGTAAATATAACCAGATAACAGAAGTGTTTGTGAGTTGAGAAGTGGAATTGGCGAGTGCGGAAAATACCGAGTGACGGCCATAACACATACCTCTATAGTGAACTGTTTCCTCTTCAGCTTGAAGGCCAGGTCCTTGTGGTCGGGCAGTTGACTGGCCAGACAGTTCAAGTGAGGTACTTGACGCACATGCAACAGCCCTGTGACAAAGAAAAAGCTCACTGACAAGTGTTTACAAATACACAGTGCTAAAATGGGATTCTTGGGTTAACCACAGATAACACGTCAGTCTTATAAGAACTCAATTTCCCTCTTTGAGAACCAGGTAAATGTAATTTAACCATTTAAATGAAATAAAGAAGCAAACACGGACAAGAAAAACACAAAATTGTTTTGTAAAAGAAGCAGGAGAAGTATCAGGACGTGTTTCACGTTTGATTCTTCACTTTGATCAACAGCATCGCAGCATTCGTAAAGCTGATGTAATACTGTAACAGTGAAGTGCTACGAATGAAACTGTAGGGAAAAGAAATGAAGAGAGTGAGGGAGTAAAAGCGAAAGGGAGACAGATAGATATAAAGTGGGGGATGGTGCGCTCTCTCCCCTGTGCACTTGGGTGATTTCCCCTTGCCTGATTTGCAGTGACAGGCTTCCCAGCATGCTTTGAGAAGCCCTGAACTGCTGCCGCAAACATGCGGACACGCACGCGCCTCCGCATGCACTCTCACACTTGTATAAGATGTGTGGTTGCGCTCATAAACACACAATAGAAAAGTCATACACAAAAATGTATTTCATGACCCAGTCAGACTGTCCCTGGATGACGAGTCCCCTGAATGCAGCATTACAATAATGTAAATAACAAAGGATCATTTAAATTTTATTTTGTTAACAGATCTCCCTCTCTCTGCCTTATTGTATATCACATTGGGACTTGGGAAATCTAAATAAAACATGCTGTTGAATGTAACCCAAATGTGACATTAAATGCCTCAAATCTTTGTTCCTTCATCTGTCACAACCTGTGCCATCTGCACCGCTCTTGAAAGACAGACGTCGGGAGGAGAGAGTTGCAGAAGAGGACAGGAGCAGAGTCACCGAGGACAGGTCTGAATTCAGGATCAGTTAAAGGTAAAATATGTAGGAATGATGGATTGATCTTCGTAAGCAGATGGAATAGTTGCCTTAGCTCAGTAAGACTGTTGTGATCAAGTGGACGTGTAGGACACCATTTGTAAGATGTCCAAAATTGAATAATCATCTCCTCAATAACTTTGTCTTCTGTAAGAAAATATTATAATCAAGGCCACGAGGGATTTAGAGCCAATCTCTGTGCGAAATGGACAAATGCATGTTTGTCCCAGAGCAAAATAATAAGAAAAAAACATACAAAACAACTCTAACATATGAAAAGAAAAGAAGATGAGGACAAATAAGGAGCAGTGTTTTACTTAGACATTTCCATTTGAGTTATGAGAGTATTATGAATAATGTTATTCATAAATGTTATCTTAGAGAGCTGTGATTCTGACTGTCCTTTAAAAATGGTGCTGTAGCTACACTTGCCTAGCACTTCTTGCAAAAATGTTTTAATTAAAAATGTTGTAACCACAACAATCCTAACAAAACACTTGATTAAACCTTTTGAGAAAGATAGCTGAAGAATATAAGACTTAATATCACATCTATATAAAAAAACAGACTTTTTTGTGTGTAAGGGATAAACATTTCAATTTTGTGCATTAAGGGATAAATCCTTTATTTAGTGAACCAATAATGAATCATATCAATTTATATATGACATCAAATAATTACAATCAAATAATACTATGAAAAAAACTCATGGACAACCTTTCAGGTCATCTTTTTTTACTCTATAAATGAAAAAAGCTTAAAAAGAAACAGTCAATTTTTGGTGAGAACAGTAAAAACTTCTTTCCCTTCTCCACCCAAGACCACTGTCCTCTCCACCTCCTCAAAGTCTGTCTCTCCATTTATTAGCGGTGCATGCTGGCCACAGAGACATTGAGCGAGGGACAGGGAGATGGAGGCAGATAGAGGAAGAGTGATGGTGAGAATATCGATTCCCCTCAGTGTTGGTGTGCTCTGCTCCAGAGCCTCAGGGGTATGGGACCGGGGATGGTAGAGGGGGTGAGGAGGAGGGGAGGGTGAGGTGAGAGATTGAGGGAGAAAGAGTGAGGCTGTGCTGGAGGGAGGCAGGGATGGATGGAGAGGGTGAGGGTACAGCGTGGCAGCTGAATCCCCCCCGGCCTGTCTACTGAGGAGCACGTCTGATTGAGCAGGAGCACACTAACGTGCAGTGACAGCCTGGCCTGCGAGGGGGCTGCCCTGCCTCTATCCACGGCCCAGCCCCAGCCTTAATGCACTGACACTGGGTGAGTGTATGTGTGTATGTGTGTGTGTGTCTGCATGTGTGTGTGTAAGAGTGCATGTGTGTTTTTACCATGGTAATCTTTGTAGAGCGGGTTGGTCTCTCTTTCTGAGCCTTTGAATGATTCCAGTGCGATGGAATAATCAGATAACCTGGTGATGTTTCCCAGTAGAGCTCTGTCCTGCAGAATGGACACAGACAGAGACAGAGACAGAGAGTAAGAGATGAGCCGGTAATTAAAAGCCTCCTGACGGGCCGTCAGTGTTGCAATTAAATTAGGTCATCACTTCCTGTGGCCTGAACATTTCTGCCCCTGGCTTTAACAGGTGACGCTGATGAGGTGCGGAGGACAAAGGACACCCATCACAGGGTTGATGTCAGGGCAAACCAGTGGACACACACTTTAAATCATCCTTGTCCACTGGTTCAGTCCCAGAGAAGGGTTAGAAATAACGCTGCAGAATCTAATCATCACATCTGAGCACTTAAACCTCACACAACAGGATGAGGAGAGGAGGAGACTGAGGAGGTCGAGGGAAGCAACTGAGGCATGATGATAAGTGCTCCCCCTACTGGCCAGGCCAAGGAGCAGACACATTGGAAGCAGAACAAGATTACATTTACTTTAATAGCTATTTATTCACTTTTTAGGCCTTTAAATTGAAATGGTAATAAACTGTGAAAACAGTGATTTCAAAAAATAAACTGTAGATTAATTTCAATTTCATTTTATAAATTTATTGTATTTATCTTTTTCCTTAAAAAATGTTTACCAGAGTCATTTTAAAAAACATCTGAGAAAAGAAAAGGCAGGAATTAGGAATTGCATTGCCCAATTTTAGTCTGGTAAAACAGTTGACAGAAAAATAAGAAACACGTACGAAGGGATGGAAGTAGGGAGGGAAGCAGGGGTGAAAGTGGGAGAGAGTCAGAGAGGGCGAAGGGAGAGAAAGGGACACTGGGATGGAGGGACTCCTGCATTATTCATCCTTTTGCCTCCTGAATCATTTACATCCCTTTCTCTGTGTCGACTGCCACCGCCCTAATGCAGTTTTCATGCCTTCACGTCTTTTCTATGCTTTTTCTTCCTTTTTATTTCTGTCCTACTTTTAAGATACACATCATCCCACCAGCCAACCTCTACCAACAATGTCACTCCCGGGGTACCTGAGGTCACCCCTGTGCTGCAATTAGGAGGGTTTGACAACATCAATTATTAAAATCCTGATTAATAGTGTACAGTACAAGAGCATGAAAGACCACAGACAGACAACTCTAACCAACTTTAACTACACTGCAATGACACAACCCCCAAAATGGGAATCAACAATTATCATTTCATCTAAACTCTGCCTCTAATGTGGATTAGTTGGCACAGATTAAGCCAGTAATGTCAGCTCTAGGATGAACAGGTTTCAAATTGAGTGGAATAATGTGTGACATGATATGATGCCACAACGTGAAACAAAGCACATAGGGAAAAACATTAGATATACACAACTTTTCAAAGGTTTGAGGTCATGCAGACTTTTTTTTTGCCTTTTTTCATGAAAACTCACACATTTATTTACCACCATGAGTTGTAAAATGAATAAACAATATTGACTTGACATCAAAGGTCAGAAACAATTATTTGTATTTAACTTTTTTTTCTTCAAACTCTGCATTGCTCAAAGAATCCACCATTTGCAGCAATTTAGGTTTACAGGACAGTGGTGAGACCAGCCATGATGGATGGATTAGAGACACTAGGAATAGGAGTTAAAGGTGCTGAGGTTCTCTTTAGGAGGATGGACAGGATCAGGAATGAGGTGATTAGAGGGACAACACAGACAGGAAGGTTTGGAGTAAAAGCTATAGAAGACAGATTGAGATGGTTTGGACATGTTCGGAGGAGGGACAGTGGATACATTGGTAGAAGAATGACCCTAGAGATGGAGCTACCAGGTAGGAGACAAAGAGAAGATTGATGGGTGCAGTGAGTGAGGACATGGAGGTAGTTGGAGTTAGAGGATACAGAGGACCGGGTGAGATGGAAATTGTTGACTTGTTGTCACAACAAGTCAACAATTTCCATCTCACTCTGGAGTGATGATTGACTGACTCTATACAACATATAGAAATTGTACTAAAACCCAGATGATTGCAACTAGAATAGTCATTTACCACATTAACAAAGGATAAAGTGGATTTATCATTAGTTATCATAAGTTATCTTCATCGAAAAAAAAATCTAGTCGACCTTGACAACTTCCCACCATGTTCACATGATAACTGACAAAAATAGTCTGTTGCATAACATTGTTTTCCCATTGGTTTTCACAAGCTTCATGCAGGTGTAAGAAATTTCCCACCAGCGACTGAAGCTGCGTTTACGTCTCTTTTTGTCAGATTAAATTATGTCTACGGAGGAAGGTGGGGTGAAGGGGTGGGGTTGATAAGATGGTAGGTGAACCTGTGAGTGACAGGTGCAGGTATTTTGAGGAGAACATCAGTTGACAGTTGATCCTGTCTGTCTCATGAAAAAAAAGATTGAAATCAACTTGTCAAATCATCGGGTTTGGTCAACTTTAGTCGACCCACCATCACATGGGAAAATAGATGAAAGATATATTGATATCTACATTATAAGAAGAAAAAAATTAATAAAAATCAGTTTCACATAGATTTTGTGTAATACATCACTGAACCAGAAGGAGAATGTGGATCAAGGTTTAAAGAATGATAGGATTTACCATAAAATGTAGAGAACAAATCTATAAAATATTATTATAAATTCAACTTTTACATCAAGGTGGGGGCCACAACATATCGTTCCACGGATCAAAAATGGCCCATTGGCCGCGAGTTTGAGACCCATGACGTATAGAATGCATTACCTTTTATTCTACATTATTTCATGACATTAAAATTGGAGAATAGAAATATAAGAAAAGTGAAGAAGTATTTCAGAACAAAACAGAGGGCATTGGAAAAAAAGAGAGTAGTCGACAGACAAGGGGAGGTGCTAAGAGATAACTGAGCCAATGAGTGTGAGGAACAGAGAAGTATGCTTACAGTAAACCAATAGTATAATAAGTACACATTGTAATAGCCAATAGTAAGCTGTATTGCAAAAATTGAGCTTATCATGATTTCAAAAAGAGAATCTACATATATATATATATATATATATACACAAAATGTGTGTGTGTTGTGTGTTAGTTACATAGTCATTAGGTAATCAGGCCTATCAATTTTTCATCAAATATAAAGAGAGATGAAGAGCTGACCAGTACAAACTCTGAATCCACATGGCACCATACAGACAACATGACATTAACAGCAGGTAAAGTGCTCTGTGATGCGTTTTAGGGAACACTGTGTGTTTTGTATTTGTGTGTGTTAACGGGCAGGACACGGGACGCAGGACACTCCATGATCGAGGAGGAGTGGGCTAGGCCCGGCCTAATTAATGTTTCAGATGGTCTGTGGCACAGGGCAGCAGAGAGGAGGCTTTCAGTGAGTTGCTCAGCGTCCCAAGCTGCTCAATAATGGATAGAGAGTCCAGAGCGCTGTTGGCCAGGTAGCCCACTGCTACAAGTCTAGACGGTCTTCCAAAGGCCACACTTTTAACACAGCTAATTATCTGAAAGCTAATTTTATGGCAGAAGATAAAACATGCCAGAAGAAGATGGATCAGCTTCTGATGGTCCAATACTGATGTTGGACAATTATCGTTATCAGAGACAATATGAAGCGATCCCAAAGGTTTTATCAAACTTTACCACTCAAAATTGATTATGGATCTGCGTAACCTGCAAAAATTAAAATTAGTCAGGAATCGATCAAAAGGAATTTGCTTGAATGTTTGTCTAGAACAGGTGTCCCAAACGTGTGGCCCGTGGGCCATTTGTGGCCCATGGAGCAATATTTTGTGGCCCACACCTTGATGCGAGGAGTGTCAGTCAGGCCCACAAGATTTATAGAAGTGTTCGACTGCAACTCAATGCTAAAAAAGTGGTTTTGTTGCATCATTTTCACCATTTTTTTTCTTCAGTACTTTCTGCTAATGTGGCCTATTGGCGAAATGACAGTGAGGGCAGTGGCCCTCAACTTATTTGAGTTTGAGGCCGCTGGTTTATTTTATTCAAAGTGATTAAAGTGGGTAAAGCTGGTGTAAATGTGTTACACTTTCCTACACATGCATGTAAATAATTGTCGTCATAACCAAACATCACTAAACAAATACCTTTGTTATATTGTAACAGAGAATAAACAAGAGGAGAAAACGGTAATTCATTCATTCATCACTCAAGTTGCAACATTCAAACGATTAGGAAATGTTGGTAAATGTTTCAACATATCACAATTTTGTAATAAAGTGTTATCTAAGTGTGAGAATTCCTGAACTGAACAGTAAAGTCATTATGTTTGAACGGTTGGAATAATAACAAAAAAAAATAAAAAATTTCACATCTAGAAAAATGATTTAAAAGTATCCTTAATTTGATCATTGGGTTCTGGATGTTTAAGTTATTTAAACAGTGATCATCAAATAATTACTTATTTTTTTGGACAACAAAAACTGTGACGAAACACAGTGTTTTTGAGGTGATTTTTTTTTTTTATCCATCTCATTACCTACAAGTTGGCAGGGATTTCAAACACCTGATTCGGTCCAAACTCCCCCTCTTGCTCCCCTCATTCACTTCTCTCCCCAGGGTGGAGGAGGAGGAGGAGACAGATTAAGGGTTTGGAGCCTGGACCAGGCAGGGACAGGGGCACCGCTCCCACCACAGCTGACATCTGCTGGTTAGCTACTTCAGCTTTCCTGAGGAGGCCAACACTGTGCTGGGCTTATAGAACTGTAGCTCTGGAGCCAATCATGTCACTGTACCATAACTGTCCTTAAAAGTGGGCAAAAACCTCAACCTTATATGATGTGATGCCAGTTTCTCCAGGAATGAAGGTTCTAAAGCTGGGGAACACCTAAAGAACGTACGATATAAGAACGTTCTGAAGAAACAAAGTCTCAGATGGCTTTTCTGGTGAGAGCATCACCACGGCCTGAGTGTTTGGGGGAGGGCTGTGCTTTGCCATATGCCTCAGCAGATGACTCCACCTTCACACTGAGAGGCCAGACTGGACACAGACCGGTGCACGTGGACTCAAATCCCCCCACCAACACTCAACTCCTATGGATGCACACACACTAATTGTGTATACCTTGGAACAATTGGGATCCAAATAAACAAACAGAGAGACAGAAGCTTGTGAATGAAGTTTGCACTTGACCGAGTCTGTAGGGGGACGAGAGCCCCTCACCGGCCTGAGTCACACCAGCTGAACCTCAACCACGGGGTCAAGAGTGGGTCCTGATACAAAGGACCTAAGAAGACGTGACCCATTAACGAAAGAGACAAAGCAAATGTCCATGAACAAACCCGCCAACGAAAAAAAAATGAGAAACTGCTCCGAGTCTATTATTGTTAATTCAAGTCTCCCCAGATTTGGCACTTTATTTAACCCTTTCAGTGTAAAAAGACAAAAACTCTAAAATAATTTCTAAAATGTTACAGGAGAGCTGAAGCCTTCTGATACTGTCTAGGAAATATTAAAATAAAATAAAGAAATCCAACAATAAATAAATGGAGGAATGGGGTTTCTTGTAGTGGATTTAAAACATAAAGTACTAAAATTCTGAAATATGAAATAAATTTGAAAACCTTAAGATGACAAAAAATGCAATATTTGATCAAATTAAGGTTAATTGTAGTTCTAAGGTTTTTAGGTTTCAAATTAAATTGATATTTTAGATGAGAAGAAGGCATATATAAAAGGTTTGAATAATTATTTAATAAGTTAAATCTTAATAGCAAGTTTTAATACAAATTTGTATTAAAATTTATTTTTTATTTTTAAATTCAAACTTAAATGTTGTACACACAACAGATATACATATTTTTATAGATTAAATTATTTATTTATCCTATACTTTAGTAATAAAATTAAAAGAACAATTGCATTTCAACTGATTCAATAAAGGATCAAAATCCAAGACGTTAGTGCCTTGGTCACAGACATATCCGCCTGTAGACTAAATCTGGTCCACACCTTACCTGGATCAGGTGTGAAGGTAGAGTGACCACAGCTACAGCCAGTGACGACCGCAGTAATGCACGCAGGCCATAGAGGAAAGTCACCAGAGAGTGTCGGTGTTCAGGGCTGTCACTGCAGCAAAGGTCGTCTCCCCAAAGAGCCGAGCCCAGAGAATGGAGCCCGATACGCAGGACGTTGGGATTCTGTGGTTTAGACTGAAAAGGAAAAAAGGCAGGAAAAGAGTTAAAGACGGCAAACACAAACACACAATAATGGACAAGAAATGGACATAATACAACAATACTAACCATCCATCTAATGTTGAGGTGGTAGACGTTACTCTAACAATTACGGCTGATGTGAATGGCCAATAAAAAGCAGAATAAGAAAGGGGTAAGGGAGGGGGGAGGATAGGTGCATAATCTATTCACAGCTATATCTGAAGTTCCATGGACAATTGCAAGTTGGACATCAGCTCAACAGAACCCAGCTTGAAAGACCAATATGTGTATGATGCTTCTTCGTAATAACCAGGGTAGGGTATTACTTCTATAGTAAACTGCTTTTCTGTTCCAGGACATCAGAACTATCACAAATTCCTGCACACTACACCTTTAAGATCATCGATCTGACTAAAGGAGAGGCAAAGGTTCCTCTCTCTTGGAAGTTCTGTGAAACTTTAGAGAGCGAAGGGAACTGGACAGTCTGCTCACCAGCACAGACCGTCGAAAAACATGGTGCCCAAACGTGACTGGACACAACTGCCCAATCACAGAGGCCATCTGACACAAGCACAATGGACCTGTCAGACAGGCTTCCAATATGGCTGCCACCCAGAAACCCCTGCACATTCTTGGCACTGCAGCAATGCTCTGCAGCCAAGGGGGCCTGGGTAAGGGCGGAGTGCTGTCCCATGAAACTATCCCTTCAACGCAGCACCACAAGAGATCGATGATAACCCACTCTTATAAAAAGACCAAGTCAAAGTGGCCAAGCTGCTGTGGCGTATATATCACTGCCAGTGAGCCTGTCTCGTCGGTGAGAGGTTTCTAACCTTTAGCACAATTGCTTTTTATTCGGGGGAGATCTTAAGGACGCTCCTTGATTGGTGAGGAGAGAGCCAAGAGTGATTAACAATGCTTGGCCCAAAATCTGGTAAATTTTTTTGTCCAGCCTCTCATCCCTTTTATCCCACCCCCTCTATTATCTTGGCCATCCCAAAAATCTCCTCCCCTCCCTTTATTTCCTCTTCCAATGGCGTGACTCAAACTTTTAGAGATTTTTTAACGATTTTAGAAAAATATAAACCCTGTTATTTATATTTGGCAGGTGGCTAACAGCTAACCTACAGAGAAGAAACACTTCAACACCAGCACATTTTGATTTGACTATATTGATTTTTGTTTCTAACACTGCATGTGTTCCTGCCTCCCGTTTCTGTTAGTTTTGGCCTTTCTTTCTTTAGCAACACTGGATACATGATTTTTTAGGGGCACAGAATCAGAATCTGTTTCTGTATATTTAGCCAGTTGGGTTGGGGAGGGGGGTTAGACAGCACTATTGTTGCTGAGGCAACAGGACAAGAAGAGGCCAAACTTAACTCCTATAGTTTAGCCTATAGAAAAGCTAGGGAACATTGCCATTGGAGTCCAGCCAAAGGGCCAGGGGCCAACCATATACAGCCAGCCTGGAACCACAACCCAAGAAGAAGCAGCCAGTCCCTGAGGAGACGTACAATCCCGCTGTCCCACTGCTGTCCCACTCAGGCTCAGGAAGACTAATCCTTGTTCTAATCTGGTATTTACATCACAGTTTATATATCAAATCTGCGTCTTGTTAAAATCCGTGGGAAATGAGCGCTCACACACACACGCACACACACTCATCGTCCACCCTGGGCTCTCTCGTGCCAGCACCCATGTCGCTCTATGCCGCTCTGCATTCCTGGACTGTGCCAACAGCGTGTCAGGCGGCCACGCTGCTTTAATGATGTCAGCAGTTAATCTGGTTTGTGAGTGACAGCACTTGGGGAGGGAAGGCAGGGGGTACAGGAGGTAAATCCAGGGTGTGAGTGACAACGGGGGGAGAGGTGGCTCCAGGTGACAAGCAGAAGGGTCTCTGGATACGGGTGAAGAAAAGCACACGCTCCTGCTCGCAGTACGTTTGCCAATATTTACTGTATGCATTCAATTCTTTTGATGTAAAACGTAAAACTAGGCCCAGTTAACAACACAGGCCGGACTGACGAGAACACCAGATGGGACCATTGGTGTGTTTTTATTTCTACATCACCCACATACAGCAAGAAAGCACAGTAAATAGACGCAACAGAAGTTCTGTTTTGTTTTCGACAATAATAATAATGACAACCTGGTTCAAGGGAAATTTGTAATAACTCAATGCAGGTAATTTGTCATGTGATGAATAGACAATATTGGCCTGCAAGTACCTGCAAGTCAACAGGTTCAGCATTAATAACATTTCCTGAATGTGAAAAATGCACACTCCCTCACAGTGTTGTGTTGCTACTAGTACAATCGATCTGCATGTTTTTTTTGTAAACCCTGGGCCTCTTAAAAAATGAGAAACAATAACAGAGTGACAAAAATGTCCTCCTAAAGTTTGTATGTGAAAATAATTTGATGCAATAATTGATTCTTACCATGGAGGCTGCTACTTCAAAGCCCTCCTGTCGAATGACTTCTTGCAGTGAATTCAACAATGCAGAGTAAGGCCCAAGGACTGGACTGGAGAAAAGGAGACAAGGAAACAAGAGCACATGATTTGGTGAGTAAACTGTCAAAAGTTTGAAATCAAACTGTCCAATTACTGCCAGGTCTTAATTCAACCACAGTTTCCTGACAGTGCTTTTCTGAAGCCACTGAAGCAGACAGGTGATCTATATCAAGAGATCCAATTAATTTATTTGCTTGATTAAATTACAACATGACTGGTTCCCCGTCAGCTCCCTGAGGGTCTGACTGTGCCGAGACAGACAGACAGAAGGACAGGTAGACAGATGAGACATGCATAGGCACAAAAAAATACACGCAACAAATGATAAGGGAGAAGGAAGGTGGAGTGATGGGTGCTAAATGGGCCTAAAGCTAAAATGAACAGAGAACAGCATTTTGGTGTTCAATCAGGGGTAAGATTTGCACTGATAACAAAGTGCACTTAGATTTATTAAGACAGGACAAGGCAACTGCACAGAGACAGGTCACTGCTGAGCTCAGTGTGTACATTCACAATCAAAAACCTGCTTTAATTCATGTTAGAGCAATAGTTTTGATGGGTTCAAACAAGATTAACAGAATCTCAGTCCTGTCTGCCGTAGTGATTGCACTCAGTGATCTGTGATTGCACCAAGCTCCAGTTCAAAGGGCCCAGGCTTAAAATTGAATCTCATAGTTTGCAGAAAATTACAAATACCTGCAATTAGATACATTTTTCAAATTACAGTCTATCATAACGACACAAATAGTTCTTGCTGCACCCCCAGTTTAATAGCCTTTTACCCTTCATACTTTTTTGTGTGTGTTTGTTTATCACACCTTGTGGTTGTGGTTGTTTTTTCTGAAAAAAAAAAAGGGAAAACATATGTGTCTTAGTCACTTCAGGATATGTTGACTTCAATAGATTGTATAATAATGTAATTTATTTAATCAAACATGTAAAATGTGAAATATCGTGGTCAGGTCATGATCCTAATATAGTTTACTTGTAACTAGAATTTAATCATGATGAACAGAAACAGACGATGTGTATGAACAGAAACGGAGGAGGTGACAAATGAAACATCTATAAAGCGCCAGAAATAATCCCAGTTACTTACATCTAAACTCTTAAGATCCAAAATAGCACTGAAAAAAGGTTAAACTACAAATGAAAGAATTGGTAAAAAATAATATTAAAAAAACAAAACTGTCTCCACTGTCTCCACATTCTACAATTGTAGAACAGGTACACAACAGCCAACATCAAATGTTAAACCAGTCATTTTACACAGGACCCTCTAATAAGAACACACATCCATTGTAATGACCACTCTGTAGTGGGTCACAGTGGGCTGCAGTGTCACTTGTCAATTTGACCGGCAGGCTACACGAGCTGATACACATAGATTGGTCACACACCAATTGGCCTGCATAAAGAACAGTAATACACCCTCATGTTACAATTGCACCAAGTACATCCATGTACTCCATTTCAGTTATTCAGCCCAACAATGGTGGCTACTGACCCTGCTGAGGCTAATGATAGAGCTGGTTTGGTGAAAGAAGGGGAAACCTACCCTACCCTCGGCCCCTCTGCCCATGCCACTGCTCTGGGGTAGGGGGCTGGGGTGGTTTGACACACAGTGGAGCAGGAGGTTGCCTCTGGTTGGCAGCCATTGTGTTGGACGTCATTGTGTTTTAGCTTCCCCCACTGAGTAGCTCTCATTCAGGTACCAAAAAGGTCTAGGTGCTTAGCTGCAGGGGCTAGTGCGTTGGCTAATTAGGATCATACATTGGGGAAGCTTCTTTATCTCAGCATTCCTCTTTCACTGAGGAGGAGAAAGGAGAAGAGGAGGGCAAGCTTGGTTTTAAACAACAGGATCTGTATCACCTAGAGAGCAATTTGTGCCAATTATGTCTTCAAGTGAAACGGAGCAATTTAACAGCCAGGGTATCAACATGGGGCTGTGGACACGTGCAAGGGGGAGTAGCCGGCTTTGGAGTTCACATGATACATATGTGAATCTGTGTGTATGTGTGTGCGTGCATGTCAGGTTCTAAGGGCGGGACTGGAGGACCCATTGGTGTGGTACAGGTGTAGTTTCCTGCTGTCAAAATGCCTGTGAAAACCCTAACCCATCTGGGCAACATTGAGTGCAGTGATGTCATCTATACTTAATGACAACACTGCTAGAACCAATGGAGACCAGAATCCCCCTTTTATTCACTTCCTCTTAATCAAACGCTGTCCTGAAATTATGATTCACAATAGACTGCACTTTACCTCATTATTGCTCATATTGGTCAAAACGTACATGTCCACTAAATAGCCCGAGCATTTAATGTATTTGCCCTGGGAGTCCTTTAAAAATCCTTTGTTTGCTAAATAAAGAAGAGGGCTCCTATAAAGCCTCCTCCACATCCTCTGTGCAGATTGCTGTATTTACTCAGCGTGGCTGAGTGTGCCTTCGTGTGCTCTCGCGGCCTCAGACGTACTCTCTCTGAGTAAAGAGCGTCCTAACCTCTGAACTTTAAGTACACTCAAGGCAGGAGAAATCAAACAGGACGTTGGGCAAACAAGGCTCTTATTTGCATATGCACACAGAGGACTGAGATGTGCGTATAACCCTGCGGGGTGAAAAAGTGAGACGGCTGTTAAAAGAAGGACAGAGTAGCAGATTTAAAGACATGATGAAGAGCATTATATGTTATAAAGTTTTTTTGACGATGTAATATTTGGTTCTCTTTAGGAGAGACAAGGATGGACAGGATCAGGAAGGAGGTGATTAGAGGGACAACACAAACAGGAAGGTTTGGAGAAAAAGCTAGAGAAGACAGATTGAGATGGTTTGGACATGTTCAGAGGAGGGACAGTGGATAC
>JAFBJS010005588.1:795097-816772 GCA_016785265.1 Paraplagusia blochii
CTAGAGATGGAGCTACCAGGTAGGAGACAAAGAGGAGATTGATGGATGCAGTGAGGGAGGACATGGACAGGTAGTTGGAGTCAGAGAAGAAGATACAGAGGACAGAGTGAGATGGAAATTGTTGCCTCGCTGTGGCAACCCCAGAAAAAGGGACAAGACGAAGGGAGGAGAAGAAGAATATTTGGTTTTTGATTTTTGACAATGCACCTGTTGTCCAACCTTAATAGAAGTATACTCAAGTATACTTTAATACGTAAATATTTAAAGTTTCTGACATACCTGTGTGTGTTTGAAGACGTCTGTGGATGATCAGGAAGGTAGAAGCAGTGAGACTTTGCTGCCTGGCGAATTTCTGGCTCCATCGTCTTGGAGACGTCATAGTAGTGGCCAAACCGGGACGAGGAAACCAGTGCAGTCTGGTTACAAAATAAAAAATATGGTAAAGAAAATATAAAACTACTTTTTATCCTATGTATAATGTGAAAAATATAAAAAAGCAGTAAAAGCAACAACAGCAGCAGTTGATCAAAACTAAGTGGTCATTTTTGGTAACACCTCCAGCCGTTAAATGGTGTTTATTCACAGGAAAACACTTTAAATATTTACATGAAAGGAAAAAAAAAGTCTTTTCATCGACAAAGTGAAAGATTCAAATAATCACTAAAAAAACTATAGATCAATACTGTTTCATAATGAAAAATCTGTCAATAATGTAAAATGTAAAATCTCTTAATTGTGTTTAAATGCTGTTACAGCTTAAAGTCTTTTGCAAACATTGGAGTCTATTCAAGCAGGTGCTGAAAGGAGATCTTGTTTGTGTTTCTAACATGAGTAAATGAGTGTGCTCCAAAACTCTATACTTATGCAATTGCATTGTTAATGGGTCAGTCCTCGACTTTCCTGGAGAGGAGAAGTTAAACAAGTAGTACGGCCACACACTTAATCATTTCTTCACATAAATGTCCACTTCTGCCTGTGAAAGCAAACGTGTCCTTGACGCAAGGGAAGGCGGATGTTTTCCTGTGGCTGAGAGAGAGAGTTTTAGCTCTTCTCTCTCAAGTAAAACCAGGGATTCCATTGTTAGAGGGGCCCTTAATCTACTCCTAATCTGGATTAGGGCCCCCGGTGTGTCCCTCTCCTGGCGGGACGAGGAGGTCAGCAGGGCCAGGGGGGTTAGGGGCTCATCTTCTCTTTGTGAGCGGGGCAACCCGCTTAGCGTTCCATCCCCGCCCTGACGGCCTCACCTTTGATCTGATGTCTTCATCGGGAGAGCAACACAGCGTGCTACGTCGGGAGAGGTGTGTGTTAGAGGAAAGTCAGTCACGACTCTCGGGGTAACATTTGGGATGCAAATCCCTCTGGTTGGGGCTTACTAGTGCTTTGTAAAGACGATTTTATCGGAGAAAGGGGCGGGAGAGGCGAGAAAAGGACACATACATAAAGAAGGGAGAGAGAAAGAAGGAGAGGATCCCCAGGGACACACTGTGTGCTGTTAATCCACATAGCGATATGGATTATAGACTGAAGGGGAAGACTGTAGAGGAGAAGAAGAAGGGGAGGGTCACCTCTCCTCAAAGCGGAAGAAAGAGTGTAGGAGACTGCCGACCCTCGCAGGGGGAAAGGCAAGGATTTGGGAAGAGACAGAGGAGCAGGTCTGGGTCGTAGGGTTGAGCGAGCAGACACGTCAATGCACAGGCTGCAAAGTCCTCTTGTTTCCCAGGCTAAGCAGGGGTGCAGGCGTGTGTGGATGTGAGCAGGGGTGCAGTGAAAAGCCTACCTATTGCCAGCTAAGTGTGAGTAATCTGCCCCGGCTCTGAAAAGAGAGGCTAAGGCCTTATTCACTCTACAAAGGAGTTTAGAAGCTGATGGATTTAGTGGCAGAGACAATTACCAAACAACAAAGGCCAGAGGGGGCAGTGTTGTTTTTTATTTCTTTTGCCGTCATTATTAGGGAGAAACCTGTTGGACTTTCAACTGAAACACTGTTATCACTTCCACTTAGGCTGTATACTGTCATTCTACTGTTATTATACTGTCATTCTTCAGTCATTCCACGCTTCTACAGTATTCCACTGTCATTCCAATGTCAGGTGGTATACAGCTGTATACACACTAATCGGACTTAGGCTGCGTATTGTCATTCTACTGTTGACATATTGTCATTTTACTCTTCTATGGTCAATCTAATGTACTGTCTTTGTTTTGTACATTAATTCTACATTTTCACTGTTATTCTACTGTTTTTCTACTGCCCTTCTAATGCCGTCAAACTGTTCTGTTTTTATTCTACTGCCATTGTCATCAGGTGGTTCACCTGCACTTTAGGGAGATTCTGATAGCGCCAAGCAATTTTCATGGAATCCAAACTCTCCTGGGATTCACAGGAAAGCCGCGGCTGTTCCACCGGTTTGGGAATGGCAACATCGTCCAATATTGGAGCAGGGAGTTCCTGTAGAATAAATAAACATAGGACATTGGGAAATAATGTTGGAGGACAAAGAGTTGATCATCCATATAGGAGAAAACTATTATTTACAGTGTTAGAAAAAATGTAATACACAGGATGCAAACATTTTCGGCTGCTGGTCGTTTTCACCGTGGACCAGAGTCCAAAACCACAATTTAGCTTAGAATATTATTTTAAATAAGATACTGTAACTATAAATGGCATCAGACAGAACTGAAATTTCATACTGACACTTAAAAATGTTGTGTTCGCTTTAATGAAAGTCACAAGTAAAAAGAGAGACTTCCTGCAAATAACTTACTGTTTTGGGAAGAAAATTAGATTATGGTAAAATAATGAAAATATTTACTTTTCTTTCTTGCTCTAAATAATATTGCATAGCAAACATTTTAAAAGAGCGTTCACAGCAATTTTTAAAAATAATTTATCTGATAAATTTATGTTTATATATAAGGAAGACTGTCACAGTGTTCTAAGATGAGCACTTTTGTTCTCCAATTTGTAAAACAGCACCTCCTTGTGATAGACTGATTATTGCTTCAAATTGTTTCATAGTTAAGTAAAATATGACACAAGTGGCAGACTTGTCTTGTTAAAGGAACGAACCAGAGTAACAAACTAAGTATACAGCTGGCCAACACAAAGTTAAATTTCCTTAAACGTGACCGAAACGAAACAAACTTTTTTTTTTTTAGCTCTCAGATGTTGCATTGCTTGTAGACACATTTTCCAATTTCCTGCCTGAGCCTTAAAAGCTCTTTGTAAGCTGTTTTTATGTGGACATATTATGGTGATGCATTGAAAGCATGTGAGAATTAGCATACTGTGAATGCAGCAGTGAAAACACTAAATGATGTGATATATTCCCTTTGGGAGTCCCCACCTCTTAATAAGCCTTTGATATGGAAAGAGAGGGTGAGGCTGTGACCCCTCCCACTATCAATCAGTGGGAGAGGGGGGCCTTCCTCCAGGATGGCGAGCCTTCACTCAGCTTCTGGAGCTACAGCCCCCTTCACAGAGTGATGCTTCTGGAAACATTTCAACAATGCGACAACCATACCACCTCCGACCTCTCGGATGCCCTGACACATTCTGAGCCCGGCTTCAGAGACCTGCTGAATCACAGCTTGCATTTTAATTCTTACACATTCCCCTTACTTTATTTTGAAACTCCTCTTATCACGATCACACTGCAGAGATCATGTTGGTGCGGAAAGATTAAAACTCCCTCAGCCTGTGGTTGATACTTTGTCAAGACTCGTTCTGTCTGAGAACAAATCACTTTTTTATCATCAAGTCACATTTCTTGCCATACCTGTAATATGTCATCAGGATTTTCTTGAGCTGCTGCCACGAAGAGTTGATGTCGACACACAACTCCCTCGGCCAGGAAGTATTTTAGGATCACACGGGAGTAGCTGTCATATTTGTCCTCCTCTGAAATGGAAACAAAAGGAAAAAAACTTAGAAACTAAATAATACAAAGAAAAGCGAATTGACCCTAGAATAAAACAATATTAAAAAGTAATATAATAGAATTTGTGTGTTTTTTATTCATAGTCCAATAGTACTGTAGGGCTTTGATGCCAACACCAAAAAAAGCAAAAAAAAAAAGCCTTTAAAATCAGCAGTTACAATAACTCTAGCACGGGGGTTATTGTAACTGCTGATGTAAAAGTGAATAAAAGACAGATTATGCTTAAATATATACAGTATAAAAATCTGTTGCAAAAACTTTATTATGAGTATTTACATTCAAAAACAAATTCACTAAAATAACCTGGGATTTTAAAGAAATGCAATGTTTTTGTCCTGAAAGTGATTTGGACACGAAAGGCATTAGAGAATTTGCTGTCATTCCAAGCAGTGTTTCGAAAATGATCATCTCTTCTGAAGCATCTAAAGAATCAATAGTGGAAGCAATCCTGCTTTCGTGGAGGCAGCTATTCTCTGTACTCACTACATTCAGCTCCTGTAAATCCACTAATTCCACAAGACAACACTCATCGCATCATCACTGTGAAACCCTCACCCCCTAAAAGGAAGGCACATTTCTCTAGCAGCATGTTACTGCTGCTTCCTGTCACAATCTTCACTTTGTAAAGGCCCCTGCACACAATGAACAACAGTGGGCACAGGGACAAAGGCGGCAGTGACAGTTAAAGGTAAGGGGCAAACAGCTGACAGCTCGGGAATGACAGCCCGACGCGTCATCCCCGAACATCCGCAGAATTCCTCCCTCCCACGTTGCCCCATCCATGTCCTCACCTACGGACTGAGGAAGACCCAGGAAATTCCATGGCTCTTCAATTTGTTGACGGTGGGGCTCCCTGTTCTCTTATTGATGGGTTTCTAGGTCAGCAGGCCTTTGTGGCTTTCAGTAGGCCTCACAATGACTCCCAGATGGGCCCTCTCAAGATGGGGCCTATTGTAGTTGTGTTTCTATGGGAGCCTTACAAATGGAACCTCCAGGAGTCATTAGGCTGCTAAAGCGGGGGGTAAGGGGTGGGGTGGAAGGCATCAGGGTATGGACGCAACAGGGGGTGAGGAGGGTGGGAGGGGAGGTCATATCTTTGAGGTAGATCAGTCAGTCTGGACAGTCACGGGATATTTTTTTTCCCCTTTATCTTCTCCTGTCCCTCTCCTTCTGATGAGGGTTGTTTGTCTTCAAACAGTGAGCAGACGAGTCCTGAAACATATCATTCTGGAGCTGCAGGGGGAGGAGACTCCATATCTAGGTCACATAATGTTTCCCCCGCCCGTGAAGGTCTACAGTATGACGCACAATCATTTTTCCTCAGCAGCTTCCTGCTGTTTTACTAGAAAAAAATCAATTATTCTGTATTACTGTGAAAATAAACACAGAAAAAAACCCTACATACAAGGCATGCTCAAACCAAGGCATGGGGGCCGGATTTGGTCCACTTAGTTTTGTCATCTGTCCCATAAAACTTTTCTTAATTATAAAATTGGTTTGTATTGTGATTATAGAGCTGCCTTTTCAATGCAATGTCCACATTTTCCCTGTAGATGAATTAGAGATGACTAATTCATCTCTAATTCTGGTTGTTCTATGCAGTATATTGGTATAACTTATGAAGATATAATCTAGATACATTTATATTTATATTACATTATACTGTATATACATAACAATACAATATACATTAGTTTTATATCTATTTATGTACGTTTATAAACATTAAATATTCATATAAATGTTGTAAGTCTCTTTGTGACAGACTGTTAGAACCAAAGGAGCTGAGTGTAGCAGCGACAATTGCCCGAAACTAAAACAAACACTTTCTGCACCCTGTCCACCCCAACACATAACAAAACAAACACACAGGGCCAACTGCGCACATAAAGACCCACACACACATACACAGCACTTTTCCAGAAATCAAAAAACACACACACACACACACACACCCACAATCACCTTTACTGTGTCTCTCATTACCAGATGAAACCAACCGTACAATGATTCACAAAATGGAAGGGAAGAACGCATTAGTGTGTAATCACTGACTCCTGCATCGATTGGGGGATGAATTAAAGGGCAAAGCAATATCATCAGTCGGTGTATACTGTAGGCCTTGGCTACACACAAATTACAGCATCAAGGCAAAACAAGACTGCCTTAATCTCTCTGTCGACCAGACAGTGTCTCTAACTCACCTTTAGAAGGATGAGTAAATGATGATAATAATTTCTGTAATCGTAGTAACAGAGTGGACGGAACATTAATGTCTTCAGAGAAAACACTCAAAATGGTTCCAAAAACTTGTAGAACGCGTTCACTATTAAGCAAGCACATGTGTCTGTGGTCATTTTCACAGATACACAGAGACCTACGGTATTATTCAGTGTATTCCCATAACTGCATAGAATTTGAAATTACAGCCTTTTTTATCCTATAATGTAGTTACAAGTCATATAGTATTTTTTAAACTCCATAAATAGAATAAGTTTAATTTCAATTACACAATGTTAACCAACAGTTAATTTGTTGTCTTCTTTTTATCCGCTATCATTGTATAATTATAAATGTGGCGTTATCTTATGGTCCTAACTAAAGTTATTATACAGCTCTATCTATCTGTAATGTGAAATTGAGATAAAATATTAATAACTTGCTGTCTTTTAGAAATCTAAATAACAACATCTACATCAATTGTTTACAAGTGGCTATGACAACCTGAAAAACAGTGATATATTCTGCAAAATATAAAATAACACCTTCTATTACTAATAAAACTTATCAATTATCAACTTTGGTGAAAAAATAAACACAAATTACAGTAAAAAAGATTAATGTTCGGTCTGTGACAGTACTTAACATGAAAACAGGAGACCCACCTATTAAAAGAACAGTTCCAACAGCTAGACCTCCACCTGTAAGAAAACACAAAATAACATTATTATATCATCCTCACTATACTACTCTGCATTAACTCAACACTTTGTATTTTCTACAGTATTCAGACAACACTGCCAGTTTACTAATAAATACTGTGTGTTAAATGACTAAAATACAGAATAGAGTCGTTTTAGATCAACTTAAAGCATAAACATTTTTATTATTTATGTTCAACATTTTTTGGGTTATTTTGCTTCATTTCCACTAGTCATTGGAAAAGGTGGTTTATGGAAGAGCGGTTATCCTCTTGCCTTAGAATGATATCACCTGTTATAATACGAATAGCTTTTGTTCATTTTACTCTCACTCTTAAAACGCAGCATTATTTTCAATTCTTCAGCCATATATCAGATTGAGAATATTGCAACAATAAACAAAAATGAAGGGGTGACTCAGTACTTGTTAGTCTTAAAATAAAGTGACAAAACATCTCTAAAAATAAATATTCAGTCAAGACTTTCAACAGAGTCTAAACTACAGTATATTGTTATCATTAATTTCAGCACTGATGAAGGTTTGTGTGATTGTAATGAAGTTAAACCTGGTCTAAACTGTAAGTTAATTAGGATTTTAACCACACAATTCGCTGTCATTAATTTTCACTTATATTATTTGTTTATATTTCGCAGCGTCAGAGACTACGTTAGCGCCGTAGCTAATGCCGCCGTCAAACCCCCAAGACTAACCGAGCAGAAAGTCAAGCGACGTGACACCGGAAGAAACTAACAGCTGTCCGTTCTGAACAGAAGGTCTGGTGCCTGGTATGGAGAGTAACTTGCTTCTTGTTTTCTTCTGAAAACTCGTGGTATTGAACGTTGAACGTTCGGTTTGCTGTTTATTCACAGGCTCCATGTGCGCAGCCATATTTCGCCTTAGCAACGTAATGACGCAATATAGTGTTTTGGAGAAAATTGTCCAATAGCAACAGTCTTTGCTACGGTTCGGCCAATCAACGTCGGTGTTGTTGCGGAGCAGCTCGAGAACCTCTGTTACGAACAGGCAAGTTGAACTTGTGAGGCGTTTATGCCACAGCATTGAATTTTAAATCATACCTTTATAGGTGAGTGTTCTCACTACGTTTGCTGTGTTTACTGTAACTATAGTTTATTATTTGTGCTGCGTTATTTGCAATTAATATGAATTTTGGCAAATATGGGATTCGTGTCTTCCTTACACTTATGACATTGAAGTAAATACAGTGTGTAACATTTTAAAATTAAAATTAGCTTGATACGTTATAGTTCTACGGTAATACGGTTTTATTAATTACAGAACAGACCAACATCCTAATACTCAATATCAACCATTTTTAGAAACATCTTCCCTCCTGAGCTACTGTAATAGCACCTGCTGTCACTTCTGTTCATATATTTGATGTAAGCTGATTATTTTTTTCTTATAATTCACTATACAAACCCGGAAAAAAATTACTTAGGAATTTGGTATCATACTGGATTTAAAGACCAGGCTGAATGTGGAGTTGAAGATTTTAAACATCACCTACCCAGCAGTTCAATATTAAAATATGTACTGTTAGACCACTACATTAATATAAGTGTCAAAATGATAAGTAATTAGTGTATTTCTTAAAGATGTCATAAAAGGTTTAGGTTTGTTTTGACGCGAAAGACAGGGAAATGTCAAAATTAAATATATTTTCAAATATTAAATATATATATTTAATTTATATATTTGTTCATTAATTCGTTCTAATTTTCTGTACGCTTATCCCTTCCTGGGGGTCCAGGACCGCATCCCAAATCACACTGCTCCATACTGTGAGCCTCCCTGTGGGTACTGAGCCCGTTAGAACTTATGTGGGACTAAGAGCACCTCAGTGACAACCTGGTAGTAAACTGGAACATGAAACCTTGCAAAACAAAGTCTGCACAGCCATTCATTGGGCCACCACTGCTGCCTATTTTCTTTAAATATCTGTTTTTATTAATGGTCTTTGCCTTTGCAGAACTACTGTCATAACACCAAGTTTAAGGTACAGAGAGATACAGATACAGTGCATACTGATAGGTGACGTAGAGAAAACCTCATGATTGGCAAAGCTTGGCATTGGGCAAAGAAGATTGAAGAGTTCCGTTAGGCAATTGAATTTAGTTCTAAAAGAACTTAAGTAAAGGAAAGGAGGGAAGGAAGGAAGCAAAGCAAACTCTTTGTCATTGTGATTCACACAAACAAATGTAACCTCTGCATTTAACCCATCACTTAAGTGACAACACTGGGCAGCTTTGAACGCATTGTTGTAGTGTATGGAGAACCCTCCAGGTCTGGTTCCTTAACCACTAGGACATCACTGCCTTTAAAGCAGCCTCTTGGATGTGTGATAAAACCCAAGGGAACTATTCAACCTTAACCATGACCAGAATGACTCAGAATCTTCATAGATACATTGGGGAAAGGTTACAACATACAGGCAAGACAAATAGGACATTTAAAAAGTGGACGCTGCAGGGCTGAGAACATTTCAACACATCCTTACTGCACTGAGTCACATTTTCCAACCAGTCCCTCATCAGCACAATACACTATTTAAGAATACAGTGCATACAGTATTTTCTTTTTCACCATTTTATCTGTTTATATATGTTTTTCCTGCCGTGTTTCTGTCAGTCAGTGTATCTGATTGAGCTTTATAATGGCAGAAGTCATAACATGTCAGATCTTTCCTGCCTCCTGTTTTGGTTTCGTCAATCTTACTGTAAGAAGTGTAAGAAGCCGTGTGACTGTCTCTTATACACATCTTTTATTATGTGTTTTTGGTCGAAACCCTGATGTGTTGAAGGTAATAACTCGGTTTTAATGTTGTGTATTATGGTCTGAAGTAAAACTTTTCATTGTGGTTTTACTATATGTTTTAGGATTGGGTTAAAACACTGTCTGGTTTTAATGATTAATGGAATTAGGTGTTAGGTAAACTGCAGTGTAAAGAAAATAGAAGATAACACTGGCTTGTTTGTTTGTACACATTACATACATATTACTATTATTATATTCATTATCTCTCAGACACTTACATTTTACTTTCATTTTATTTAATGTGGATTTCCTAATTAAGATGCCTTTCCTGCTGTGTTTCTGTCAGTCAGTGTATCTGATTGAGCTTTATAATGGCAGAAGTCATAACATGTCAGATCTTTCCTGCCACACTGTTTTGGTTTCGTCAGTCTTACTGTAAGAAGTGTAAGAAGCCGTGTGACTCCCTTTTTTTCTCTGAGAGGTGAGATTATCATCAACTCGCAGCACATTTGTTTTGTTAGTGTTGAAAGGAAGGCAATAATCTGAGGGAGTGAGTACAATCAGCGGAGGATGGTCTGTTGTACACAGCTAAATTTGTCTAAAGTATTGACTTTTTCCATATATTCATCTCATATTGTTCAGCCAAGTTATTTTGGTTTCTTGAGATTGTTGCTGATTGCACACAATCAGCATTACGTATAGTTTGACATGAAGGAAAAAAGAAAAACAATCTTTGAAAACAATGCTTAACTTTCGTGCTTGGTTGAGTTCAGGAGGTGTCCAGTTTGTTACCCGCAATGATCCAGGTTGTTGGGGCAGGTGTTTAACTGTAGGCAAAATAAAACAAGCAAACTCTTGTCCACCTGAGCACAGCAGTGAGGTTTCCAGTGCATATAGTTAGGCGGAAGGTTTTTCAGTTTAGAGTTTTCCCGTTCTGGGCCAGTCACTGAGCTGGTTTTTAAATTTTTTTTGATTGATTCTTCTTGGTCATAGCTTTTCAAATAAACAGATGTTGTAACTGTCTAATTTTTGTTGAATTGAACCATGTTACAGACTGTCATAGTGTGGTTTGCAAAAGGGAGTGAAATAAAAGTTATTTTAAGGCATGTATAAAAAAAATGTCGAATTACCTTCTTTATGGACACAAAAAAATCACAATCAAAAAATGCTTTGTTTCTAAACAACCTGAACATAAATATTATTTTACTGTAGATTTTTCCAGAGTAGATTACCCTATTTGTTCACAAAAGATAGACAAGGAATAAAACTGGTCTAAAACCAGTAAACAATTTCCCATGTGGATCAGTAAGTTCAAAATGAATTAAAAAAATTAAAGAAACATTCAAGAATCATTGTTAAAAAAACACAACAACTATTCTTACCAGCTCTATAAGGATGATTAACAAATACTTATCACTGCTGATAAAATGAAGATTATTAGATCACCTGTCGCGACACGGTTGCTCTGGTGGTTTGCTTTTCTCTGATATATCTGTGGGGCTTTGTAACAAGCTGGCCACTGCAAAAACACATGCTCTTTTGTGTATCTGACACAACAGCAGATAAGATCTTAATTCTTTTAGCACCAGGGCCAGTTGTGCACATTCACTTCTGGTCAATACAATAAGACTTAGCAGCTGATTTTTTTTTGCTTCTCCTTTGAGTGTAATTGACAGGGGACTGTGTCAACCCACACTTCCTTTCACTTCATAGCAGCAGTTGTATTCATATCACTTGGCCATTATTTGCTGACCCATTGATTGCAGGTCTAAATCCACAGCACCTCAAACAGTAATGTTGGTCAGCTGTTCCACGGCTGTGTTGCTGCTGGCAACAATGAAAAGAGCAATATGCAGATCAGTCACTTCAAATAAGCCTCTGATAGAAGGCACACAGACCAGACTGGGGTGTTCTTTAAATCTGAGACTCTTACATCTGTCACTCTCTCAATCCAGACAGGTGTCTGTCTAAATCAGTGGATTATCTCCGATTTCACTGATAGTAGAAATAGACCCCCCTGGTTGCCGAACCTCCCCCTCTATCACAGTCGCATTAAGATGGAATCAAGGACTTTGCAACGGGACCATCAGCCCCACCTTCCTTCGCCTTCTGCTGCCCAGCGGAAGGCATCAGAGGTAGAAACTGGTCCCCGGTTTTCTGCTGCCTTCTCCTCCAGACTCCCTTCCATCTGGGCTCCTCTGGGAGAAGAGGAATATCTGACCAGGGACTTGTAAGCCTCTTAGACCCCCTGTTGCTCAGTTCTCTCTCAGCCCATGTTTTCCTAATTTAGTTGTGTAAGGAGTCCATGGCAAGGCCCCTGTGTGCTGTTGGATTGAAATTCTCTTTGTGGTTCTAATAGACTGGTCATGTATATCAATTAACAGCAATGAGCCACTGGCAGGTTCAGATCTCTGGAGACCAGTAGCAGTAATCCCCCCTGAACATTTCCTTATGGCTTCAGTAAAGTGAGTTTACACACGCAAATCAATGTTCTGTATGTTAATATTGACTTCATTTTATTTTAATCTGCAGCTGCTGCTTTTTAATCACACGCAGTGTTTTCTTGGCCTTCACAAAAACCAACACCCACCATAGCAATCCCCCATAATCGAGGTGTGGGTGGTTTTATGAGATTATCATCCCATTGATCCTCTGTTTGAAATCTTTATGTACTCTATCCTTTACTGACACTTTTTAACTTGATCATATTTAAGCGTATTTAATGTTTCTGCTAGTTTGATTTCTGGAATTATTTTTAAATTAATATGTCCTGTTTAGTATGACATAAAAGTCTGGATTATTTTAATAGTCTGGCAAAAAAGGGTAAATACAACAAGATGCTTCTTCTCATGGTTTTCTTTTTACAATCCAATTATCCATAATATTTTTTCACCAACCTACCCAACCAAACAAAGAGTTGCATTGTTTTTGAACAGTTTTCTTTAATAGCAAAGCAGACTTAATCTAAATAGATAGATAGATAGATAGATAGAGTACTGTATGTCTTTGTACATAGACATGCTTTTGTTTGTGTCATAGAAAAGTGATATTGGTCAAATTTGTCCTTGTTGACCGTGTTGCTCACATACAGGTGCCTCTGAGTTGCCCTGACTCTCTTTATCCGTGTTCGTCCAGTAATCCTGGATTATCGGAGAGAGTCCGAGTGTTATTTACAGCTGTAATGCAGCATCCATTTACTGGTCTGGTCTCCCCAAATGCACACATGTGATGTACTGGGGGTCAAGAAATAGTGTTGGTTCCAAGATTCTATTCTGTTCTGACCAGAGGTCACTCTGATCCAATCAGATGTCGACCTGATTACAAAGAAGGTCCCAGAGGAGTCACTGCACAACATCCTGGGTTTTTATGAGACACATAGGTAGCGCTGTTGGCTGTGCACACACAGACACACACGGACACACACTATCAATGACATAGGGTGCTTCAGAAAACCAGGCGGCTGCATATGGACTCTCTTGATATCAGTCACTGGCCGTGTGATCGTGTTATGCAAAGTCCCTTAATCCCTACCTATGACCAATGCCCACTGGAATTGTGTGTGTGTCTGTGTGTAAGTGTGTACTGTGAGGACAGCTGTACAGAACAGTGTCAGTGCCCGAGTGAGATTCACCTTGGTCACTAGCTCTTAGTCGGCACAGAAAATATGCCCAAATCTTGTGTTTTACACCATTGGTAAAATCTAGCATTTAACATTTAAAATGACCCTTATTTGGGTTATTTACAATCCAACTTTATTAAATACACTTATCAATATCTGCAATAATCCCATGGGAATCTTCTGATACAGAGTTCAAATAATCCATGCCATTTTTCTTTCAACATTTTTGTTTGTGTTATAATGTTCCTGTTTTGCTGGAAGGTAATGTTCCTTTTTTTATTTTTTATTTTTAGTGTCAAACTTATTTTTACTGAGGGGTCACATCGACAAAACAATTATCTTAAAGGGCCAGTTGTAAAGAGAATTTTAGATGTATCTACATCATAACACATTAGGCATGTTACTGTTTTTATTATAATTTGATTCAAAACTAATATAGTTCAGTGGTGTGTTATAAAACCATTTTCTTATTCATCATGTTGAGAAACTTTATTGAGAAAACTGCTATATTGACATTATTCAATGTTTTTTCAAGCTCCCGCGGGCCATACAAGGTGACATGGCGGGCCACATTTGGTCCCCGGGCCTTGAGTTTGACACATGTGACATATGGCGTCAATCATTACATTGTTGAATATGTCTTTAAAACATAGATTTCACTGGACTGTTCAATAAACGATAATCCAGTTTGGCCCACAGTTTACACCCTATTTTGATTCCAACCCCTTGACTGATTGAGGTTGACACCCCAGCTTTAGAACCTTATGTCTTCTGTCAGCTGTCAGATTTGACATAAACGCCTCTTACCAGTGCATTACATGTCATTTTCTTAAGTTACTCGTCATTACAAAAAGAATCAGAAATAAAAATTTCCCAGTGTCTTCCATACGAAAATGGAACCCTGAACTGGTGACCACTCTTATTCCTCCTCTATTCTCAGTTATATTTAGATTACAAATGTATGTCCAGGTGTTGGCTGAAAAGGAAATTAAAAACAGAGATTACAACATTATTTTTTTTAATCTAGGGCAGGAATATGGGTACAGAAGGAGTGGGGGTGAATGAACGGAGCTCTGGGCTTATGATGACTTCTGGGAGGGCATCATAATGAAAGACCAGATAGAGAGTTTAATAGATAGATTAATGAATACATGCATAGGTACAAGAGAATTGTGTGTGTGTGTGTTAGAGGGACTATGGTGGGGGTAATGGGATTAGTAGTAACACTGTTGGCAGGGCTTGGAAGAGCCACCTGACACTCGGTCTGTTGGGGACCTGGGGAAAAAGGGGGAGTGAGGGAGAAATTGGGGGTCTAATCCTTGTTCATCTTTGGAAAGTCATTCCCACAGCTCGAAGGATTTGAGGGTTTGGTTTCCGCTCTGCTTGATTTGGTTAATAATACCCTGGTAGAGAGGATAAATGTGGAGGAACAGAAGGAACAGGCAAAGGCAGAAAAAAAAAAATCAAAGATTTCTTGGATCTTTTGGTGAAATCAGAGGAAAACCTGGATCTTAAGTGTTGGCAAATAAAATCTCAAAACCACATTATTCATTTACCTTTCACGTTTTTGCTTACAGAGTATTAGTGTACGTCAATAGATACAAAGTAGTATAAGCCGCTTTGGATAAGAGCACCTGCTAAATGCAATAAAAAACAGATTAGGATGCCATTTAGGATGGATATTTTCATGTTATTTTCCTAACGTGAAAATATCAATCCAACCATCAATCTTGGTTGTGGGGGGCAGCAGTCTTCACAACTGCCGTCCAAATCGCACTACACCAGGGGCGTCCACACTTTTTTGTCTTCTGCGCTACTTTTGAAATGACCAGGCTGTAATGATCAACCTACAGTCATGGAAAAAAATATCGGTCCACTCTGCTGTTTTCTTCAATTCCTTGTTCATCTTAATGCCTTGTTCCACTAAAGGTTTATCACCTGAGAGAAACAATGAACACAAAACCATGCAATGACTAAAAGCACTGTATTNNNCTGTATTTGTCAGTACAATGTTATTGCTAGTGATGTAGGAACGGAAGTGATTTTTTGTCACTGTCAATAAAACCATGCAAAATGGCCAGAAATCAGCTCTGAAATTAGCCTTAATTATGAGCCTTTTTTGTTGTTATTATATTTGTCCAGATTAATGCAGAATAATTAAGTTGGAAGCAGACTTTTAAATGGACAAGAAATTAAAGAAAGAGTGGTCTAATAATTTTTTTCCATGACTGTAGATTGAAACCTCTAAATATATTTACCAATATAAACTGGATATCTTCCTCTCTACATTAACATATAACATATGTGTTATACCATCTGACTCAATACCTATATTAGTCTCACTTTAGCCCAGTGGTTAGCATCTAGAAACGGCATCTAGATCCCGATCTACCTATTGTGCGCCCCTGCTCTACACCGTACCAGCCATGAACTTTTCCTGTGGGGGTGGTGAACTCATTGGAAAGTGCAACAAACGGGGATTTGATCTTACTCAGGAGGGGAACCCTGGATTCCACACCAAGGACATAAGAAAGTATAAAAATTGCATTTCAATCATCTGAAATAATCTCAATATTTCTGCAACAAAAAGTTGAAATGATTAAAAAAACATGGTTACAGTTAAAGTAACCGCCAATCAAGACTCTTAGCTGTCCTGAAATACTTTATTGATCCCCAGTAGGACTGAAAAACAGGTGTATGTGTGTTAGTGCTGATGCACCTGCTTAAAACACTTTCTCCTTGTTGACCGACTCATTTCTGCCCGTGCAGCAGGTTGAGTAAAAGTCAATAACCTAAGTGTGGATGGGATGTTTGCTCAGAAGACACAGACACCGTCCCTGTGTGTGTCTTTGTGTGACGCTGTGTTTGCAAGGTGGGTGCCGGGCCACCAGGGTGTCTCTTTGTTTCTATGGTACTGACAGACGTTGATAACTGTTCCAGTAATTGTGGTCACAACCGAGGCAGCCGGTGTCAGGGTCCAACCAGTGAACGGGGCAGAGCCGCATGGCTGGATGTGTCACAGCTTCTGGTTTTGTCCATCACCTCTGTGCAAAGTGTCGATTGGTCCATTCTGCGCTGGACCTGAGGTCTTGACAGTTTTCTGCTGCTCACCCTCTGAGAATGAAACACCAGGGAATGTGCCATGTGTGTGACAGGCCAACTGTGACAACCTTGTTCACACCTTTTACAATTAAACTCCGAAAATGTCTTTGTCTTCAGAAATGAACAACAAACACCTCCTTACCACCTGTCCTTAGTCCTGTCCTGAATGAATCAACTGAGATTTGTTATTAAGTTTATCAATGTATTTCCCGCAAGTTTTGGAAAAAAAAAATGTTTACATGAGTGACGTGTAATCTCTTTTTTTTGTACTATAGGTGAAGATGTTTCGAAGTATACTGGGAAAGACACTTGGATTCATGGGCTACACCATACAGTACGGCTGCATTGCACACTGTGCGTTCGAGTATATCGGAGAATTTGTGGTGGTGGGTACAAATAATACTTTTAAATAAAAGTTGGGGTTAGGCAGGATTTTACAGTGTCTCTTCTGTGCAAAACTCAAGTAGAAATCAACTGAATTATGACCCCAAATTACGTGAGTTGCATTCAAGTACGAGTCGAAACTTGAACTTTCTCCAAATCTGGCAATGCATCCCTTTTATGGGTCAATGCTAAGGGTTTTGTAGAAGAACATTCTGAGGCCTTCTTGAAGCCATAGTTCTGTGTTTGAAAAACTTACCCCAGCTTCTATGCCTCTCAATCATAATTTTGATATAAAGGTTAATTATTCATGTCTGATTTAAATATCCTGCTTTATTACTTTTGCTCCAGTGCTCTGGTCCATCAATGGAACCCACCATTGTTAATCATGACATTGTCTTTTCGGAGCGGATGAGTCGCCATCTCTGCAGAATACAAAAGTAAGTTTTTACACAGTGTTGAACTCATATATCACACAAATACTGTACATAGAGTCTTACACTAGGAAATTAACTTGTTTTATATTCAAAGCCCATGATAGGATAGAAGTTTTTTCAAAATATGAGCAGGCAACTTTTAAAAAGAAGTTATGAGTGCTTTACCTTCTTCTTATTATTTATATCATTATTATTCTTTAGGCTTGTCCTTTTGTCAGGGGTTGCCACAGCGTATTTACATTTTTTTCAAAACATTTTCCATCTCACTCTTTCCTCTGTATCTTCTGTATCTCCTCTTCATCTCCTACCTGGTAGCTCCATCTCTAGCATTCGCCTACCAATATAACCACTGTCTCTCCTCTGAGTGCTTTACCAAGCTCCATTTTTCCTCCCCACTCTCTGTCTCACTGTCCCTTGCTTGTTTTTTTTATATTTTTATTTTGAAAAATAATGTGAAACGTTTTCTTGATTTTTTTAAAAAAATATTATCAATATATTGGTTTATAACGATGTTTTTGATGTCTAAATATGGGGGAAATGTTATTATTAATTATTAATTCATTGTATATTTTTGAGTTGGGCTAGACCAAAATTGGTTTTATGTTGTTTTTACTAAGTAAAATGTGATCTAGATGGGATTGCATGGTCTGCTGTGGAACAAACTCGGGGCTAACTAAGCGTTCCACTGTACATTAATTGTGATTGTGTTTTCTCTTCAGGGGTGACATAATCATAGCAAAAAGTCCATTTGACCCAAATATGAACATCTGTAAAAGAGTGATTGGTCTGGAGGGAGATAAAGTCTGCACAAGTACAACTGACCTGTTCAAGACCCACACATATGTGAGTATTTTTTTTATTTACGTCAATCCTTTACCAGGTAACTTTTTTCTTTTCACTACTTTCACTAGATGCAAACAGTTTTCCTAAAAGTTTGTCCCAGCCTTAAAATGGAAACCAAATATCGGTGCGTAATATAAAATGTGGAAAACACATTTCACTTTATCTCTGCTTTTACGTGCGTTCATCCCTCTATAGACGGTAATCACTGTTTACATTTTAGTGCACGCACATCTATTTTAAATCATCGGACAAACTATCAGCTTCTGACGAGGCCGGTGTTTCCTCGGAGCAGTGATAAAACCAGAGAGTGAGCAGGGAGTGAGTTCTGCTGCAGAAACCACTGTCATTGCTTTTCTATTACTGCTCTCCCCAACGTCCACAACCCAGGCCTGCAATCTCTCTGAAGCCTGTTAGAGTTAGTGCCAGACGAGTGAACAGACTGATGGGTGGGCGGAGGTGTATGTTTGAGAGAGAGAGAAGGGAGTGTTGGTGTATGTTTGTGTATAAGGCAGAGTGTACATATGTCTGCAGACCCGAAGGTTGCATTTATTTTGCACGTTTTTTTTTTTTTTTAATATATATTGTGTATTTTGTGAGGACAGGGCAGACAGTTGAATGGGTTGAGGGGAACGTGCCGATGTGGCCAGATCTGTAAGTGTCATTCAGAAAACGAAATGGAAAATAAAGAGGTTTTCTCCTTCCGCTGGTTTCACCTTCACCATTTGCAGGACAGAACCTGTAATATGAGATATTTTATACGCTGTATTCCATGATCCCAGGATGTAGAAACAGATGTTCTCAGTTCCAGGTATTTTCAAAGAGCTGGAACCAGGAAATGCCTGCTATTGTTGCCAGATTTAAACATTTATACGGTAACCTGCCAGACTGATTTTTTTTTCAGCTGTTATTTTGAAATGTTCTACCTAGACTCTTATGTCTAGTGAACCAGTCATACAGTTCTAAATAATTTTTAGCTTCTACTTGCTTTGTTTTCCACCACTTGTAGGACTCAAATACTCTATGGCCATTGACTCTATATATCCTTGTGTAATCCGTTTTTTGTTATTTTCATGCTGAAAGAATATTTTTGATCTTATCAAGATTGTATTCTCTTAAATAGTCATATGTATGTGTCACAAAGCTGTATTGATATACACCCAGCTTGACATTGCACATTGTTGGATAATTTAAAATTTGAAAAAGTAGTTTGTAACAACCACGCATTAGCAAAGGTTTACAGGAAAGTTCTGAGACAAGCCATGATGTTTGGTTTAAAGACACTAGGACTAGGTAGAAGACAGGAGACAGAGCTGCAGGTGGAGGTGGAGGTTCTCTTTAGGAGAGACAAGGATGGACAGGATCAGGAATGAGGTGATTAGAGGGACAACACAGACAAGAAGGTTTGGAGACAAAGCTAGAGAAGACAGATTGAGATGGTTTGGACATGTTCAGAGGAGGGACAGTGGATGCATTGGTAGAAGAATGATCCTAGAGATGGAGCTACCAGGTAGGAGACAAAAAATGAAAAAAACATTGCTTTTTTGATTTTTTTTTTTATCAGGAGAAGAAAACTTCCACTTTAAATAATTATTTTCCACACACTGTCACAAAGAGACTCTCACTTTACACCAGGAATGTTTGGTTTCCCCCTGGGAGATCTACAGCCCTGTAGGACCTGGTGTGTGTTTTTGGTGAGCCATCATAGGAGCTGGATCTTAAGATACATTATAGACAACGGCGTCCAACCCTGTCATCACATTTTCTTTGCACTGACAGATCTAACAGTAGACTCTTATGCTCGTCACCTTTTGAGAATCATTTCTGCATCTGAGCTGATGTGTCTAAACAATGACATTTGATCCTCAATATTAAAAGCAGAGACGGCCTTCGTCCTCACAGAGGAGATGTTCTTGATGTGGTAAAAGTTGAGCCTTACAGTTCTGTGGGTCTTTTTAAGGTTGCATCATTTTCTCCTCAATCATGTTCAGCAATGAACACTGTAGAGGTTTTGGCTGCTGAAAATCCCTTTAATCTGAACAGAGCTGTAATTTCAGATTCTTTGACTCAATTAAAAAATGATAATAAAAGTAGTAAAACCATAAATAAAAAAGGAAGAAGATTAATTGGTAATAGCAACAACAGTTATGATACTAACTCTTAAGCACCAAAAAGCTAAAGCTCATTTATAATTTGCTTCTTGAATTATGTCAATTTTACAATAATAATGAATCCATAAAAATAGTTAAATTACAATTAGCTTTCATTTAATTGTACTATATTTAAGATTTGATTTGTTCGTTTTACGCAACTGTTTAAATTTTCTTTTCTTCCCAGTGAAACTAAACATCCACCTCCTTTGTTAACGCAAACACAACTATTGTCCAACCTGGAACAGAGGGTCATTATTAGTGTTTGCTTGTTTCAGGAAGTGTAAGAATAACCCCCACCCACCCCCACCCATCCTTAATCAAACTTCCATCTCTAACGTCAGTGTAGTTTTTTTTTTTTTTTTTTCTTTAAAGGATGATGAGGAGAAACGGGGGCTTCTGTTCTGACAGATGACTAACGCTGTTTCTTTTCCTGGGCTTGGGAGCCAGCATATGTTACAATGTTAATGAGGTGTAATGGTGGGAATCCAGCACGCTGACATATGGTCCTCAGATGACTCCTTTAATGATATTCATTTGTGTCGTGGTTATTTAGTGAGTTGTATACCTCTTGTTAGGTCAACATGTCACTGCCTCATGATTATGTCACATCGTCTGTCTCAATTATGGAATAAGATATTAAAAGCTGAATCCTGCAGTGGGGACGGGGACAGTTGAACCCAGGTGATGGGGACTGGGGTACGAAACCCAGGAAAGGACCTGACGCCTTTTTTTTTTAATTTCTGGATTCCATTTCTCCTTCTCCTTGGATATATGAGACTGATTTTGTTAAAAATAAAAACAATAATCATCTAAAATAGACCCGTGGATTGTGATGCCCATTATGACAATATAATGTGCTGTTGATCCTGTCTGCACATATAGGGGGGACAGCACACTTAATTAGGGCCTTGACAAGCCTACTCTTCTAAAGTGATGAGATTAATCATAATTGGTGTCACTGTGAATTAGAGCTCGCTCGGCTGACCGCCCCACTGGCAGGACGGACCGCGGTGGAGACCCTTGGACGCTGCTGCTAGCCGCAGCTTAGCCTCCTCCTCCTCCTCCTCCCCCCTCCTCTGTTCTCTCTCTCTCTCTATTTCTTTGCCCATCTCTCTCAGAACGCCTCTGTAGTCCTGCCCTCCCTGGGTGGGAGGGGCAGCGATCTCAGGGAACAGCCTAATGACCCTGTTTGAAGTTCTTCTAAATCCTTCCCAACCCTAACCCGTTACCCATGACCCCCCTGTCCTAAGACCGTACAGGGTCAGGAAAGGAAAGGCGGGTTGACGTTAAGATTCGAAGGGAGGCATGTGCGGGCGGGGCAATTATTGGTGGCTGGGGAGGGGGATCATGGTATGTTATCACCGAAAGGTCACGAATTAAGAGTGAAACTGGAGTAATATTGGAAATTTGGGGCATTTGTTTGTTTAGTTTTCACTCTGCACTTGGACAAGGTTAGGAAATGAGCACAGAGTGTCAACCCCTGTCCTCTGAATCTTCTACCT
>JAFBJS010005589.1:0-42862 GCA_016785265.1 Paraplagusia blochii
GAGGTGATTAGAGGGACAACACAGACAGGAAGGTTTGGAGAAAAAGCCAGAGAAGTCAGATTGAGATGGTTTGGACATCTTCAAAGGACAGTGGATACATTGGTAGAAGAATGATCCTAGAGATGGAGCTACCAGGTAGGAGACAAAGAGGATATTGATGGATGCAGTAGGAGGACATGGAGGTAGTTGGAGTCAGAGTAGAAGATACAGAGGACATGGGGAGATAGAAAACATTAATTTGTTGTGACAACCCCTAAATAAGGTCCACACTGAAAGGAAAAGAAGATATTTTTTTTTACAGCTAAGCTAAATAAATAATTTCTGTAAAGCTGTGATGCTACTGCAGGAGCACAACCGTCCTATAAGGATGTGAGATGTCCCTGTCATAAAGTTTTCCTGAATCTTCTGCTCCCAAGAAGGATATAATGTGTGGATGTTCTCTGTCTAGCTTGTCAGATGACTACACCGACTACGGTTTAATCATTGATGGAGCCACCCTCTCCGCGGTGATGCGACCCAGCCAGGAGGACTCAAACTCGGGAAACTACAAAGAGATTTTCTTGGATATCTGCCGTAACTGCAGCGCTGTTCTCTGTTGTCGAATGGCACCACTTCAAAAAGCACAGGTATTAAGACCAGGGGTTTGTTGTCCTCTAAATGCATTTAGAGGACTTAGAACAATCCTTTAAATGCATTTCATAGCAGAATTCACTTATGACTCTCAACACAAATCTATCAAATCCACCATTTTCTTCCTCTCGTTTGTTCACTGTTCATTGCTCTGAGTGGTAAGGCATTGAACTCATCCACCTTTACTATCTCTACTCCCAAGATAGAGATAAACATTGTTCGCATCTCTGCCATGATGCTCTTTCACCAACCGTTACTGGCAGCGATATAAAAGTCATTTTTTCTGAAACCACATAGTTGTTTTGGCTCAAATTTCTCACTTGATGCCCTTTCTAATGCAACCCTCACCAATTTATCCAGGCTTGGGATGAACATGGAATATTCACAACATCTTGTTATTGCATTTTTTGATATTTTTCAACTGCATAAAACCTACTGTGTCTGTTCTTCCAGATAGTGAAGCTGGTCAAAACCTCCAAGGAACATCCCATAACTTTGGCTATTGGAGACGGAGCTAATGATGTCAGCATGATTCTGGAAGCCCATGTAGGCATTGGTTAGTCAGTTTAACATTCAACATTAAATATATCACACAAAAGTTCCACTTCTGCTTTTGTTGGTTATGTGTAACTGAAAATGTTCTATTTAAGTTACCTGTGAAACTGGAACTAGAAAGCAGTAGAACACTTGACAGCTTAGAACCAGGTGGAAACAACTATTTTTTGGGTATTGGTGGTATTGGCCTAGTGGTTAAGGAACCTGATAATAATCTGATTATTATTATTTGCATCATTTAAAATACCCAGAAGTTACGATGCTCTGTTTTCTCAAGGTATTATGGGTAAGGAGGGACGTCAGGCTATGAGGAACAGCGACTATGCAATCCCGAAGTTCAAACACCTGAAGAAGTTGCTGCTGGTACATGGTCACTATTACTACATACGCATCTCTGAACTGGTGCAGTACTTCTTCTACAAGGTAAAAACAAATACCATGAGGGCCACGGGTGGATTAGAGTTACCGGTCAATTCTAACCTGTCTGTTCTGTCTGTATTTCTGCACAGAATGTCTGTTTCATCTTCCCTCAGTTCCTGTATCAGTTCTTCTGTGGATTTTCACAACAGGTGCACACACACACACACACACATGCAGACATTTGCATCAGTGAAGGAGTTTGTGAATGACCGTCCTCCTCCTCTGTGTTCAACAGCCTCTCTATGACACGGCCTACTTGACTCTCTACAACATCAGCTTCACCTCGCTGCCCATCCTCATCTACAGTCTCATCGAGCAGCACATTAACATGGACATCCTGAAGAAGGACCCCTTCCTGTACAGGTGGAGTGCGTGGGGGGCATTAATGCTGCACTCTGTTAGTGTATTGTCCATTTTTCTCCTGCAGTTCTCTACCTTTATGGCTGTAAGTGCCACATAATACAATTATGGAACATTTGCCTTTTCCATGCGTCATGCATTTTTGACTTGTTCTCATCGTCTAGTATCAGCATTGTCCTGATTTACTGCATCGTGGTCGTATTTGGAATATCAAATGGCCCGTATCAGTTTCAGTCCGGTGTCCTCCAGCACAGGCGGCTGATGTAGAACCAGTCGATACACGTGTCGCCGGTTATATAAGCGTGGATTTGTTTCTAAAAGTGATGTCTGCTTGTCACAGAGATATCGCCAAGAACTCTCTCCTACGCTGGTCAACCTTCATCTACTGGACCGTCCTTGGTATTTATGAGGCCATCGTCATGTTCTTTGGAGTTTACTTCCTGTTCGACAACACCGCCTTCACAAGCAATGGACAAGTAACTATCAAACTCACACGGAGACACCAGCACATACACAGGAATTGAATGATGAGTCTAAAACAGCAATAAGTCACTGTTTAATTCGCTTATAAAACTTTTACTGCTGAAATCTGGGACAGAATATGAGGACTCACGGATTATATTGTACATGGAAGAAACTCACACGCATTTAATTATTTTGAATTTCTTTTCAAAGAAATATTGTTTTGATTGGTTATGTTTTTACATTTTTTTCTACCTCTACTGCTTTATATCCTTCTTTCACTCTTTTCACATTATTTTTTACTTTGTTTTCCTGATTTTTTTTTTCCTCCTACAAGCTTATGACAACCAACACACAGATGGTAAGACTGTCCCTGTTCTTCTCTCTTCTCATGTGTTCTCACTGGGAATGCAACAAAATGAAAAATTCTTGGCCGAAACTGTAAGAAACCGAGGCCCCAAACCAAAAACACTGTAAGAAATTATAATGCCAATTAGTAGTACCATCGCATTTGGCTGTGAGTGAGAACTAAACCTGAAAGAAATCAAGGCACTGCAAGTGCATAAATTAGTATTAACATTTTAAAGAAGGAAGGAACTCTAAAATGATAAAAATATTTGTTACATTGCATCAATTCATATAAGAATAAAATAAAATTTGAATAAATTGTTTAATTTGATCCCCATATATATGCATCTCTATGTATATATGTCTATATACTGTATATATATTTTTTTATTTGTAAATTAAAATACATTTCAGATGTACTACATCTAAAAATACATCCACACTAAGACAAGCCTAAACTGGCCTCAGTTTTTTTTTTTGTGTCTTCATAATTTCCTGTTTGGCCCCTTTTTGTTTTGGGGACAAACTTTTTCTGGCCGAAAATTTGGTGCATTCCTAGTTTTCATTTTCATTCACTCACGTTTTCCATATAAGACAAACGCACAAACATCATCTGTTCCTTGTGTTTGTCATAGACAGCCCTTAGTGCTGATGAACATACGAGTTTAGTCTCTGTGTGACCTTCGGTTTGTTTGTGTTTGTGTGTTTAGGTGTGTGTGACTGGTTAGAGTCATTTTGAAGGCAGGATATTTTCAGATCAGTTGACAGCAGCGTTGAACAAGAATAGTGTAAAGTAGCGTTAAGGCCGAGTGGTTTTTACTAGAATTGTCACAGTTTTCTATATTGCAATGAATTGTGGTTTTTGGCAGTCCCTGGTGTCCAAAAATACAGATGTTAGCATTTTGCAGATGTCCAATATGCCACTATTGTCCAAACACCTAATTCCTGATGCAGATGTCATCCTGTACTGTGTCTGAAGTAAACATCTAAGGGCCCTATGTCAAATTCCTGAAAAATTTGGGAAACCCAGACATTGTGTTTCTGGATTTCTGTTATCGGAAGAAAAACTGGTAACCATAATTATCCATAATTAATTAATTATTATAATATATAATTATTCTCTGATTATTCCAGTTGGCCATAGAACCATCCTGACCTGCACATTTTCCAGTGGGCTAACCACCCACAGGAAGGCTCATGGTGCAGTGTGATTTGGGTGTCAGTCGTGGAGAAAGCTGACCCTTAGACCTGGCAACAGATAACATGAGGAAGATTGATGAAAGAATATTTTCTAATTATTGAAATATTGTAAGTATTCCAATGCTATTGGCCAACCAGTATTATCAAAGATCCCTGGTAATTATGTGATATCTGTAAAAGTCAGTTTTTCTCTGATAATGAAAACTTGTATAACTCAATGTATGCGTTTGGCCCAGATGATGCGACATAGTGTTTCACTTTGAAGTGAAAGTAACACTTATATTATCGTTATATTAAGTATTGTTATTATGACACAACACATCACTACAATGGAACGTTTATTCTCCCTTAAACTAAACAGCTACAGATGCAAATTATTGGTTAGCGTTTATCATCGTGCTTTGAAAATCAAATAAATTAACCAATTACCAAATCAACTATTTTGATTTCTAGCTAGTTAAGTACATAGGTGATGATGTCCACAGTGTTTCACAAAAGGCCTGGCTGCTGGTTTTTGTTCCAACCAACAAAGGGCACATGGTTTGACCAATCAGCTGTCTGATGGCTGAGTTTAGGTGATTAAACTTGTCAACTCAGGTGTTCTACTGCTTGGTTGGACTGATCTAAGGTGTTTGAGATGCAAGTCTCCAGACTAGTGCTGGTGTTAAATCTTTGGTGAAGACCAGCATCTAAAATAGTCTGAATTGTTGCTACTGACACGAAAGATTGTATCAGGAAGACCATACTCATTTGTTAAATCATTTTAGATTACAGAAGTAAAAACCTCTAATATCCAGAAAAACTTCCATTAATGAAACAAGACGACAACAAGGGTATTTGTACTGAAACATTACTGTGCATTTCACTTCTATTTCAAGCCCCTTAACCAAGACTTCTGAGAGTCAGAATTTACGTCTTCATCAGGACATTAGAGAACAATTGACAGCGTGGTGTTGTTTGTTCAAAGCTGAGGTTCAGCTGAGCCATCATATCACATCAGGTGATACAGATAGTCTTGGCTCATGTTTCCACTCATCATGCTTCACGATTAGTTCTGCGTTTGTCTGATTGATTAATTCCTTGTTTAGTATTTCTGCTGGAGTCTACATTGATATCAGGAATGTAGAATGATGCCTGCGCTGGGGATCTTTATTGGTCAAGTATTTCTGACCATCCAGTCTAATCAGCCCCAGCAGCTACATCAGTCTGTACTGTGTGTCTGTGGCTTAGGTTCATATAAATACCTAACCACTAATGGAGGCTGCTGTTGCTCTTCTCCCACAGATGTTTGGAAATTGGACTTTTGGGACGTTGGTCTTCACAGTGTTGGTCTTTACTGTTACATTTAAGGTACATTTCTGATCATGTCAAATACCATGGTCTCAAGGCTCAGTGATTAATCCGACACCTAATGATTGTTGTCATCTCCCTGCAGTTGGCTCTAGACACTCACTACTGGACATGGATCAACCACTTCGTCATCTGGGGCTCATTAATTTTCTTTGTGGTTTTCTCTCTGCTCTGGGGAGGAATCATCTGGTAAATATCTTTCATATTATATAGATACTCTCCTTATTTCTTACAAATAGAGTTTTCAGTTGCAGATAGAATGCACAGGGAAGGATGTGACTTAATTGGTAACTATTCCAAACAATGGTCTGACACGAGCTGGGCCTCTGACCAGATGAACCCGGTTGAACCCCCTCCCACATTCAAACACATGCAGGAGGCTTGGACGGTATTTTAAGCTCTTGCCGTCTGTGTAAATATCGACTGTATATTAGAGCAACAATAAGTGGATGGACAGGGGAATTATTGGATAAACAGTGCACAACGTTTTGTTCGTCCATTACTGCCGAGGAGGAAAGAAGAAGGACAGATGACTGTAGGTGATGTGAAGCGGACAGATTTGTCCAAGGTCAATACTTATTTTTAGGAAGAGGGAAGAACACAAGATAACAAGGTAACACAAGAGTGGAGGAAGATGGACAAGGGTGGATTGCGACAGGTGAAGGATGTGCCGACTGAGGGTTTGGTTTATGTTAACGTGAGGCTAAATGGTGGAAATCAGGGAATGTTTATAGTCTAATTGAGACATGATTTTCGGGGTAAGCTGTAAGGAGACTGGTGAAGAAAAGCTCAGGTGGGGACAGGAACTGCTAAAAAATGTGATGTGGACTATTGGGTTATATTAGAGAGGACAAGAAGAGTTGGTGAGGGAATCAGAACAGAAGACATTATAAGAAGAAGGCCACTATGAAAAAGGAGAATGTCTCATTGGGGATTGTGGCCAAGTAGACAAAAGGACAATGATCCCATGGTTCCTTAAACATGACAGTTCTGAGCAAGAAGATGTTTTAATGCTGTTAAAAAAGTGTTTATTATAAAAGCAGAGATTCCCGTTCTTTTTACTTTCCTAATTTTCTCTCCACTGTACCTTCTGAAGGCCTTTTCTCAACTACCAGAGGATGTACTTTGTGTTCATCCAAGTCTTGTCCAGTGGTCCAGCCTGGCTGAGCATCATTCTGTTGATAACAGCCAGTTTGTTGCCGGACGTGCTGAAGAAGGTCATCTGGAGAGCACTGTGGCCTACAACCACAGAGTACATACAGGTAAGCACACTGTTTGTAGTTTAACATTCAACTTTCACATCAAGGTGGGGGCCACAAAATATCACTCCACGGGCCACAAATGGCCCACGGGCCACAAGTTTGAGACCCCTGATATAGACTGTATTATAAAAAGTTACAAGGCTGGAAAAAAGAATCCACAATAATTTCCCAGTGATATGCAATGTTTGTTTAAGAATATAACCATGTGCATATTTTTTGGGAAAAAGGAAAGACTAGATGTGCAATTTTATGTATGCGGTATTTTAAATCTTGAGTGGCCATGAAGTGTTATATTCTGCAATATCTATATAAAGGTCTATTCTATGGAAAACAAACATGAAACATTTTTGTTAGTTAAATATTGTCATTTAATAGTGAATGGGACAGAACTGAATAGAAGATTGCATAATGAATAATGGTTTTTTTTTTACCTATAGTAAACAGTTAAAGCTGAAGTGAAGTCAGTGGACAGAGTTTGTCATCATCTTCTGATTAGCTGTGCTTCTTCGGAAAGATCTAGACTCTATCACAGCACTTACAGACTCCACCTTTAAGCATTTGCATTGACCTCCCCTGTTCCTACTTGCCCTCTCTTCCTCTTCCTCTTTCCTTCTAATGGCAGTCTCGCCGATGCCTTACCTCAGAGCCCTCCACCATCTTTATGCTGTCTCAGACCTCCAGCAGAATCAGTTTCTAACTCTGTCTCTGTCAAGGTGATGCTCCCTCTAACTTTTATCACCCTCTCCCATACGTACCCATGTTCTAGTTTTATTTTATATTTGGCATGAATCATGAATGCATGTCAATATGTATGTTTTTGGACTTAAAGTTGAAGTCAGTGTAAAGTAAACCTTTTCCTGCGTTAATGCAAGACGTGTCTGGTTTGACATTATTTTCTAAAGGTATAATTTATGTTTTTTTAACCTGGTCGTGTGCATATGTGTGTGTTTATGCGTGTTTCCTCAGTGTAAAAAGGATAAAAAAGGGTTTGACAATGCCATGGTCTACTACAGTTGTGATGCACTACTAGATGGAGTTGCTGTGACAGAAGCTGAAGATGTTTCAACATGGTAAAATGTACACCTTGGTACTGTTTCGGTGTGTGGAACTAAGGTGACTACAGTACATAGTTGGGTTGTTGTGGTATGGTTTTTTACATAAGCGCCAAAAAGTGTGTTTCTGGTAACATGAAATTGTTTGGAAAAAGTATTCTTCAGTTAATGTAAATAACGTGAGAGCTTGAGTATGCAGGAGAGCCAATGAGGTGAACCCTAGCGTTGCGTCATCATTTTCTCATTTCTGTGAACTAAGATAAATAACGAGTAAAGTATTGGATAAAGGCTAAAATGCTTTAAGCCTCTTAAGACTATTTATTGGAGAAATTCTGGCTTAGCAGGGAAAAGACACAGGGATAATGATAATATGAATTAAAAGAATAATTTGGGCAAGTTTGGCGGGCCGGATTAAAAGGCCAAAAGGGCCACGTCTGGCCCCCGGACCTTAGTTTGCCAAGGTCTGTGGTAGACCAATCCAGTAGCTGATCGATGACAATAGTACATCAAAAAATATACTTTAAGCAATTTAAATAAAAGTATTTTTAGTAGAGTAAATAATGTATTTGAATCCAGTTGCAAGTGGCATTTCTTTTGCCACTTGAATGCATTGAAACAAAAGAGTTATTCATTTATATGCTTCAGCTGCTTATCCACTGCTGGGTTGCGGGGGCAGTCTGTCTCCATGACCGTCGCCCAAATCACACAAGCCTATCGAAGGAAGTAAATTTATGGTATGTAATTTGGACAGAGAAATTCTTTTTAAATTGAGTTACCGGAAACACACTATTATTTTTTATATTTGGCCTAATTTCTGTACACAGTTTGTGCAGAATTATCTACAGTCAAACTGTACCTGACTAACACAGTGGTGTCTCGGATTGTTGACAGCAAAAGAAATCCCTGTCAATTCCGTAGTATTTCCTGGTGTGTATCCTTCAAAGAGTGTGGGATAGTCTAAGTTTTGCAATGATGCCATGGTGCAGTGGCATCATTGTCTTGAAGAGACCTTTCCGATAACAAAGAGTCTCTATCTGGAGTTGGAGTTGTTGCAGCCTGATGGGTGATTCATCTAAGTGGACCTGGGTTGTGTTTCCTGCATTGATACTCATCTGCATCTGAGATGCATGCTTATCCTTCCTGCATGTGTTCAGTTCTACTTTGTGTGTTTGATTTAAGCATGCCTTCTATGCATGAACCATCATTTCTTGAATTCCTCAATCTAAATATGTGCATGAGTGTTAATACTAATAAAAAGAAAAGAAAACAACAAAACATTAAGCAACTGTAACAAATGTCCAGTTTTAAAAATGATTTTAAGTGTATTTCAATCTGTTTAATGGCTTTTAGTAAAAAAAACTACATTCTTGGGGACCTGAACAACATAAAAAAAAAAACTTGGGATGAACAACATCATCTCTAGCAGATGATATCCCTTAATTAATTACCCAACCAATTTTAAGCAAACCCATATTGCACCTCCAACCAAAAATGGCGGGGGGAAAAAATTATAAAATTTTCTTTTTTTTAATGTCTGTCATCCCACTTACTCAATTCATGAGCATGTTTAGTTGAACACAACACTGATCTGATGGTAAGAAAATATTTTTAATGTACTCATCTGCTGCCCCCATTTGAAGAACATTGAAATGCTCTGCCTTTCACTGTCACGGGATGGGATGGTGTGTAACGATACACTCAACTCACAGTATGATATGATTTGTGGAGTTTTTTTTTTTTCCTGTTCCAATTTTATCTTGTTTTTCAAACATATTAGCTCAAAACAAATTTATTCTATAAGGACTATGCAAAATACCCTTAACAGTATTAGTCTTGTGTACCTTAAACATTCCCTGTTTAATATTGTCCTTTGTCTTCCCCTGTTTGACCATCCACTAGAGTACCAACAGGTCCTATCAGGGCCACTTCTCTGGATCTACCCCCACGCCGTCTCTCTTCATCCCATCCAGTGCTGGTGGCCACCAGAGAAGCTCAGGATGTGGAAGAAACCCAGGAAGGTCTGACCCCTTAAAACAGAAACTAATGTTCACTGGTTGGGCCAGAAACCCAGACTACTATACCTTTGCCCCTCTGGCCTGACTTACAGGAGGGTCTAGACATCCAAGACTGAAACAACTACAAGAGTTGGACATTGTCTAATTAGACTACTCTGTACTTTACTATGTGTTTATAGACATACTTGAAGCTGAGCTGAATGTAATCTCACCAAAAACACCTTACTGGAGTTTATCGATGACACTGGAGTTACTCAAATGTTTTTTTTTTTTAATGTTAGCACCATGGAAATACTACCGGACAGTAAATTCTACACTCACTATGTATTCTGTTGGCTCATTGTAACCGACTCAATGTAGTTGCTCTGTTCATATATAAATTTATATATTAGGGCTGGGTTAAAAAAAAAATCGATTAATCAATTTTAATAGATTTTTTTGTTAATAGGACGATATCGATTCATAAAAAACTCGATCTTTTTTTTCCCTTCTTTTCCAAACAACTTTACGTGAACTCATGCACCACAGGTGATAACGTATTTACGTGGTTACGTGCAATGTAAGACACTCGCACGTAAAACAAATGTAAAAACAACATGGCAGTAAAATCTGAAATCTAAAACTAGAGTCTGCCTTGTAATTTTGGGTCAAGTCATGTTAAATAAAAAATGCATGATAGATTAATATGACTGCCTTGAGTAAATTTGTGATGGAAATAAATGTAAAAAAATAAACTTTTTATTAGCAAATGGATTAAGTTTCAATTTTAGCTTTTGACAAAACTGAATCGAAAACTGAAGCAAATCGTGAATCGAATCGAATCGAACCCTTGTGAATCGAATCAATTTTGAAAATTTACCTAGCCCTAATATATATATATATATATATATATATATATATATATACACACACACAATATATATATATGTGTATATATATATATATATATATATATATATACATATATATATATATGTATATGTCACAGCAGAAACCATATGTGCACTTGCTCTCTACTCCTATCAGCCTCCTATTGCAGACAGACTTAGATGTAAAAGTTGATGGGTTTATTTTTTATTTAGACAATGTATGTATGTTGTAAATGAACTTGTGCTGCTATTGATTATGTTATTGATGATGCTGCCCTCACTATCTAACTATCTATCCAACCAAACTTTCTTTTAACAATTCATTTCACTAATGTTCACTAACTCTATTCCTCTCATCCATATCTTCTGTCGTCTCTTTTTAGGACCAACTGGTGTTATCGTGTGAAAACATAATATGCTCCGTAAGAGGTGCACATGCATTGTAAGAAATAGAGTTGTAAATAGTAGTAAATACAGAATGTTGGCTTTGTTCAGACTGCCACATGGAATTTCCTCAAAACAATTTCCTCGAATTCCAGCAAACAAAGCAATTGGCTTTAAAAACATGTTTGGCAGTCTGAATATTGGTCTTTACCCCGTGTAAAATTAGTTCTTTCCCAGATTATCCTCCACCTTGTTGTTAGTAGGAGATTAGAACTGAGTCTATTGACAGATATTGGATTTGTTTATGTGTGTTAGTGAGCTTTCAGATGCACTTTAAATCCCGTAGTTTTCTCCAGAGTTCTGTGAGACAGTGCACTGGCTACTAAGTCATTTCTTGAAGACGTCTCACGGTGTGATTTTCATAATAGTAAGAACCCTTGCTCTACACTGAAATGCCACTTTAACACAAAAAACTGCCTTATATGAATGAAAGGAGTATCTATTTGATACACAGCCTACCCATAGAACTGTAGACTGTTGAAAGATTACCATGATACAAGTTTTCTTTTGGTTTATTGAATGTCCAAATAGGAAAACCCCCCTTTCTGCTTTCTCAGATTTTAGAAATAAACTAGTAAAATAATGAAAAACTCCCAGATTGTACTTGAAAGATCGTTGAAAAAATAGTAGCAGCAGCATTTTAAAGAATGAAGTCACTTTGAGATAAAGTTATAGTATAAATACAATACAATAAATTCTATTTTAAACCAAAGAGAGTCCATTATTTTCCAGCAGAAAAAAAAAAGTTAAAACCCAAACAATATCACTGTGCACCTTTTAGATTTTCTAATTAATCCATCGAAACTCTAGGGTTCACCTCATGGGCAAGTTCAAATCCTGGTTAGGGTGGTTGGCTTGGCAAGTCGATCAGACTACTGACCCCACAACCCAGTAATTGATAAGCGGCCGATAATGGATGGTTGGATTGATCCATCTTGCGGGGACTGTTTCAGGAGGTCAGAATAATTAAGACTCACTGAAACATTTTCCATCAATTTAGTTTAACAATGACTACATTACCTACAGGGATATATTGGCATAAATGCATGCCAATAAATGTATGCAATTTATTCCTCTTAGTCCAATACCTCCGGCATTTAGATACAATGATCAGTTACTGTAAGTTGTGGTTGGTTTCTTTCTGTCCATACCTTTAGAAAAGTCGTAGAATCTACTGAACTTCACCTTTGTACATCTTGAAATATATGCACTCTATTTTTTCTTTCTCTTTCTTTTTTTCTCTTTGCTGAAGCTTCCTGCATCAACATTCTCAGCCTCGTCAAACTACTCAACAATCACCGCCGTTCTCAGCCTTTCAATATAAAGTTCCATATCATATATCTTAACAATAATGAATAACTGGTTTCTGAATGTGTCATTTTCATTCTCTCTAGTGAAAGTACTCAATGTGTAAACGACCAGTGAGACGCTATGTGTGAAATATAAGTGTATTTTTAATTATATAATATGAAAAGTCCAACCTTGATACTGTATTTTGACCAGAACTGACATTCCTTGTCTCATAACAGCCTCTCTCACTGTTACCTTTGTTGAAATATTTTTTTCTCATGTTTTATTTTATTTTGAAGTGTAAGGAAATACTGCACATATGACATTAACTTTTACTTCTCTAAATAAACATGAGCTTTTCAATGTAAAACCATATCTCTTGAAGATATTCATCTTCTTGCTCTTACAAGAAGAAATTTTGTTAAAATGTTGGTATGTTTTTTTTCTTCTGTGAGACAACATTTGTTTTGGCAAATATATATATATATATATATATATATATATATATTTACAATAGGTAAGAACCTACAATAACAGTGTTTCTATTTTATATTATACATTTACACAGTAACTTCATGTTGACAACTGAAAAAGGGAGAAGCCGAAAGAATTAGAAGAAGATTTAAACCATGACTTCAGTCCAAACATCTGCTAATATGCAGACATGGTGTTGTATTATTCATTTCGATACACGACTGACTTTTGAATGTGAGTTTCAAATCATTTTCTGAACCAAAGCCTGTCTGTCAACATAGAAAATATATCCTGATCACCGACGCCCCCTGGTGGAAATTGTCTAACATACACCAAACTGTATCCTGGGACACATTAACTTTGTGTTTTTACTTTGCTATAATTTGACCAAGACTGAGTTTGAAAGGTGCATGATGGTTATTTAATAATCTCACTTTTGCAACAGTTGTTCACATCCAGTCTTATTTATTGTTGTTGCAACAGTAAACCAAAGTTACACCCCCAGACACAGTTCCCAGCTTTAAGACTCTTCACTTCACTAATTTTATAAATGCACTGTATTATAATTTACTTTAATATTAACATGATCGCACATACATTGACAAGGATTGCAAAAATAACTAATAGTATACACCATTAAATGCTGCCTAACCACAAGGTATTGGTCATCCTTGTCTCAATCTGCAGAAGTTAAAATTTTAAATGTTTTTTCAGATCCACTTCTCAATTCCACTTCTCTTTTATTGTTGTTTTTTGTTGTCTGTTACATTTTTAATTCTCTGATTAATAATACTATTTCAATACACTTTATTTGTTTAATAAATGTAAGGTTTTTTCTGTATTGTCTGTGAGCTCTTTTTTAAATTTCATTATAGTCTGGTTTCTAGTCTAGTTGAACACAGTAACAACGCTAGTAGTAAGGTGATTGTCACGGAGCGTGACTATTGAATCTGCCTTACTGCCCACTCTTTCCCTCTTCATTCTAATGGTGCTAAGTGTGAAGAGGGTCCAGTAATATTACTTCTAATTTCTTTTTCAGCACAATGCAAATTGTGACGTGTCTGCGCAGCATGAGTCAGCTCTATGGACATGCTTTGAGAGTGCGATAACAGTAGTTGAGCGTCATACTCATAATCACGTCGACTATGTGTATTTATTCATATTTAAAAAACTTAACTTCCACATTTGTTTGTCACAAAAGGTTTAGAACTGGGTTTGTGTCTCCACAGTGAAACTGATCATAAAAAGAAGACATGAGATTCAGCTGAACACTAACATCAATCCGATCTCGTTCATCAGGTCATCTGTCCTCTACACTGACTTCTTCAGGAATGGAACAGTTCTTTGCCAACTTCAGCAGAGTTCGAGAATTTGGTCGCTTGATCTCCAAAATTAGGATTACAATTGTATATTTATTATATAAAAAAAGAAAAAAACGGACTAATGACTACACAATTCTATGGTTGTAAAGAGATAATATCTCTCCTTGACTACAGTAAGAAACGTAGAAACATCCACAGTAATGAAGAGCTATTTAAGAGATGGCTGATATATCGGCCCACCGATATTATCGCACCGATATCAGCAACCTTTTTCAATATCGGAGCATATCGATATAGGTTTTTTTCACCGATTTTCAAAATCCGATGCCGCGGTCTCTGCAAATGACTGCATGGAGCTGGTCATGTGATGGTCAGGGTAGGTTTTTAACACTTTATCACGAGGCGTTTCTATGCAGCGAAATAGAAAAAAAAAAACAACTATAGTGAAAAAAACACAACCCAGTGGCAGCATGACTGTCTCTCTCTCAAAGACTCAGCGATAAATACAATAAAGAACAGACAAGACCAAAAGAGTTAAGTACGGTAAAGAAGAGGGAAGAGCAGAAGAAATCAGACAAACTTGACGAAGCTCATCAGCTTGGACAACCAGCCACTCTTTTCAGTTCCAGATGCTCATGTCCAATAATATATTGCCTATTGTTGTGAGGGCTGAATGAGCCCGGTTTATAATCAATCAATGTTATGTTATATAAAAAGCATTTTGGTTTCTTAGTTTGTATATGCAGTCATGGAAAAAATGATTAGACCACTCTGCTGTTTTCTTCAATTCCTTGTTCATCTTAATGCCTTGTTCCACTAAAGGTTTATCACCTGGGGGAAACAATGAACACAAAACCATGCAATGACTAAAAGCACTGTATTTGTCAGTACAATGTTATTGCTAGTGATGTAGGACTGGAAGTGATTTTTGTCACTGTCAATAAAACCAGATGCAAAATGGCCAGAAATCAGCTCTGAAATTAAACTGAATTATGAGCCTTATATATATATATATATATATATGTGTGTATATATATATATTCACGTATATCAAAGATCATTTGCCAACTTTTTAAAGTTGCCAAATGTAGATAAGCATCTGCATCTGTCACATCTTATTTCGAAGGAAATTAAACTCCTTGTCATTGTCACATTGTGAAACCCGCCACTACACACATCAAAATGTCACCTCTGCATTTTTACCCATCACCAAAGTGAACAAGGGGAATAATAGGTGTCCAGTGAGCAGAGACAGTACAAGGCTCTGAGACCCTCACTGGTAACTTTGATGGAACCAAACTTGAAACCCATTGGACCCAAGTCTGATTTCTTAACCATCAAGCCAACTTTGGTAATGCCTATTGAAACATTTTGCAAGGTATTGTGATATTTATTCAAATTTATATATACATATATACTATATTCAATTGGGGTTACTCTGCAAAATATGATGATTTAATTTTATATCAAATAATTCGTTTGGTTTTCCAGAAAGAGGAAGTGATCTTATTGTAGGCCTATAAGAAATATTGGGTTGATTGTGACACTGCATCCTAAGCTATACTCATGGTTGCACTTTAACTTCCTCCTTTTTCAGCCGGGCTCCATTTCCTCTTTCACATACTCCGCTTCAGGAAACATGTTCATATGACTCGTCAGGCTGCACAAGCTGAGATCAGGGCTCTTTCGCTACAAACAAATCGTTTTCTAATTTTCAGTTTGGGAACGCAGAAGTCGTTAGTTCTTCGATCTTGAGTACATCGGAGCTAACAAGACAGGTAAGTGTCTTGTTAGAAATTCTACATATATCTTTCTTAGTTTCAAACACGTCACCTCACGTGCCCTGTACACAGATATGCCTCAATGCTGAGAAATAGTTCATGCAAGTGTGTATTATCTCAAAGGGACACCAGAACCTTGTCTCGGGGAGAGCATGTCTTTCATCAACCGGTCCAAATCCTTAGATGATAGTGTCATCTCCCCTTTGAGGATCGTCAAAGTGTGTTTTCTTAGCAACAGCACAAATCTGGGAAAGAACTTTAAACTGGTCCGATGTGAGGAGGACTGGACTGTCAGGGTAAACTTCACTTTTACTTCGCTCTCAACTATTTGACAGTATTTTTATTGCACTACTTAGTTAGAGGACAAACTTTTCATCTAACCCAAATGTACCCTGTTCAATAAGTTATCCAAAACCCTCTGACTCAACTCCAGGATATTATTGATGTAGTGCTGCACAGTGGCTGTGTGGGTCCTCAGGTTCAACACCCACTGTGCTACAGCATCCTGCTCAAACACCTCAAGTCTTCGGAAAAACACTGGCTGCACTCAGATCTAACGGTGCCTGAACTCAGCCAGCTCTACACACAGCCACACCTGGAGGCCGAGTGGAGGTAGGAACTCTTCTTTGTAGCATATGTTGATGGAGTTCTTTATTCTAGTTTTGTTTTTGTTTTATTTATGTAGATATGACTTGAGGATCAGGTTCTTACCAAGGGATTTCATGGAGACATTTAAAGATGACAAAACCACAATGCAATACTTTTATCAACAGGTCAGAGTAACACAGTGTTTGTTTCCTTTTTTTAATTTTCTTTTTACTGACATAACGGTGACGTGTTCTTATATATATATCAGGTACGCAGTGACTACATGCAGAACTACGCTTCCAAAGTCAGTGATGGAATGGCGTTGCAGCTGGGATGTCTAGAAATAAGGTTTTTTTCCCAAAAAATATACTTTATAATTTAAAACTTTCTAAAAATGGAAGCTTGTTTCTTACCTCAATGCTTTTAAAATACAAGACAATAATTGTGCTATGACTTCACAGGAGGTACTACAAAGACATGAACCCGAATGGACTAGAGAAAAAGTCCAACTTTGAGTTGTTGGAGTAAGTGATATAAATGTTTTTTTTTGTTTGTTTTTAGCCACATTACTCTTCAATTTTCCAAGTTTAACTGGCTTTTCTCAACAGGAATGATGTGGGACTTGATCTGTTTTTTCCCCAAGAGCTGCTAAAAAGCATGAAGGTGATGTCCTCTCTAATGTTTGTTCCGTACAACTTTTTCCATTTTTTTCTTCTAATTAAAATTTTTTTTAATGTCTTGTGTGTTTATGCTTCAGCCTAAGCAGCTGCGGAAGCTGATTCAACAGACATTTCAGGGCTATTCTACTCTAAAGCAGGACCAGTGCGTGGAAAGATTCTTCAGCACTTTAGCTCAGTGTTACAGCTTTACACAGGAAAAGTTTGCCTGTCAGTTGATGGTGAGTGTCTATTGTTTTTTTGGTGTACACTAGTCCAGTGTAATTACGTAACTGCAGCTCATATTGGTCTGTCTGCAGAGATCAGTGACGACAGAAAAAGGTTAAGTTTAACTTAACCCTGACACTTCTAACTTCCCGGCTTATTTTACTTTAAAGAAGAAATATTATGGACTTTTCTTTTAGGGATGTAACTGTCTTAAGGCCAAAGTGATCTAAATAGTAAAAACTGTACTATTGAAAGTGCATAAAAGCTGGAGAAGCCAGATTCAAATGGTTTGGATATGGTAATATTTTTAACATTTTGTCTGAAACAGTCCTTTGCCTCTATGTTGAGTATTTGAAGTAAAAAAAATATTAACTAATGTTGGAGAGAATAACCAAAAACAATGATTGACATTATAAACTGGGCTCATTCAGCTCTCACAACAATAGGCAAATAAAAAGACACAGATAGAAACAGCGTTGGTCGAAAAAGTTAGATCTCTCTGCAAATAAACATATACAACACAATGTAAACTTTTCTCTTCGTGTCCATGACATTCAAGGCGACACTGAATGCCTCGCTAGCAAATGTCAGAGAAAAACTTAAGCATATGATAAAGATAAAGAAGAATAATACAGAGCATGGTTCGAGAAATGCCACACGGTTAGTGAATCCGCCGCCTGAATGGAAGAGAACTGCTGGTTCTCCAACACGATGCACTCTATGATTTTGGCTGTTCTTTATCAAATTCACTGCTGCGTTGTTGTCCATTCGTAGTTGTTTTGTTTTGTTCTACTTTCGAGTACAACCACGCCTTGTGAGAAAGGGTTAAAATCTAACACCCTGCCCGTGCATGACCAGCTCCCTGGAGCCATTACAAATTGCAGTTTTGTTAGCTGCAAAAATTTGAAGACCACAGACATTTAGTGTAGTGTTTGATGACGTCATTTATCACTTGATGAATAATAACGAGGGACCAATATCATCAGACACCCCTAATTGAAATATATAGCGTCTGTACTTAGTCACAATGCTGTTTTGTAAGTACAGACCATTGCTACCATGTAGGCATTTGCGTGTTTCTCTATGGTGTAACAGGTGAAATGAAAATAGTACATTATACAATTAATTAAACAATAAATTAAAAAGTGAACTGATTAAATCTACAATTAACTATTTATGGTTGCTGACCCTGACCATAGAAAAAACCTCTTGCCTGTATTACATATGAAGATATGTTCATTAATATTCTGAATTATGGAAATCCCATATTAAGGCTGCGACATTTAATAATTATAATAACTATAAACCCTAAGAGTTGACTACCTTATTGTGTTTCTGCTGTTTCTAATATATATATGTTGCTGTTTCTTTAGCTGGGCTGGAGTATAAAAATTGAACTGGTGATTGACCCTGAAGGCATCAGCCAGCATTCTGAAAACTCCAATGTAAGTCTGAAATCTCTATGAAAAAAAGAAAGACTCCAAGGTGTGTATCATATTTGAATCATCTATGACTCTACTGTCCTATCTTTTTCAGCCTGTCCATTTGGCTGCATTCTCTGACATCCAAAGCATCTCCATGTCTGCTGGTTCTGAAGGTCAGGCCCAGCTGACAGTGCAAATAAAGGACAGTGAGCAGGTAACAGACATCACTGTTAGTGAATGATTGTTCACAGCATGTTCTCACGATGCTACCAGACCTTCAGCAGACTTCTGTTGTGCCACGCACTGTTTTTTATATATACATCTCCAGCCCCTGTCAGTCACCACATCCTCTCTGGCTGAGGCAGAGAACATGGCTTACCTGATTGACGGCTACTGTCGACTGGAAGGCAACACCGAGGGCTCACTGATCAATAGACCCAGCAAAGGTGCAATAACAATAAAATTACTGTGGTAAAATTAATATTGGGAGAAATTGATACAAGACATCTCTGCTCATTTTCATTCTTTTCATATGAAGTCAGCAGAGTGAATTTATTCCTTTATTCTATTTACACTATGATCAGCTTTTTTGTACTTAATTGTTATTAGTAAATAATGGACTTCATTTAAAGTCTCCCAGTACCAGTAGATCTCCAAAGGAGTGCTGGTAGATCCTAAGCCATAACATGAAAAAATTATAGTAATTTAAACTAATTCTATTTCAAGATGCTAATCACTGGGCTAAAGTGAGAATAATATAGGTATTGAGTCAGACAGTATCTTATATGTTTTAAGTTAATGTAGAATAAACTATCCAGTTTATATAGGTAAACATATTTAGAGTTTTCAATCTAGGTAGATCACTCTAACCTGGTCATTTGAAAAGTAGCTCACAAGACAAAAAAAAAGTGTGAACATCCCTGATCTTTATATATTTCAATCTTCATTGCACAAATGTATTTCTTAAAAAATAATAACTGCTTCCAACAGGTAGAGAAATCAGAAGGAAACTACCAGACATACCAAAAAAGTAAGTTTGTTATATCCTATTGTCATTGATATTAAGTATTCCTAGTGTGTTGAATTTTATTCCTGTTTTTGTTTCCGATTTTCTGTCTTTGTTTCTCCCAGAGTTTCCACGGACTCAATCAAAGGTTTGATTAAATGTATTATTTTAATAGTTGTTACCAATAATAATGTAGTTGTTATTGGTTTCTTAGAATCAGCATTTAATTTTGATCGTGTTGATGTTTGATGTGCTTTTAACTGTAGACTCTGGTATTTATGCTGAGATTCCAGAAAGAAAATCTGACTCATCCGGTGAGTAAAATGATGAAATGTTTTGATTACTCTTTTTTTTTTTTCTTTTTTCTTTTTAACTAGACTGACTGACTCCCATCAGATAAGACATTCAAGGTGATTTAAAACTGATCCTCTTCACAGTTTTGACTATTTACTTATAACTTCCAGAGCATGTGCAATTTTGGGGGTGTCTAGTTCAGTTACTAAGAACATATATCAGGTACTTTCATTTTGTTATAAATGCTATTTGAGGCAGAGACTGAAGGTCACAACCTCAAACCACTTTTCAACCCACACTCACAGTGATGTCTCCAACACTATCTTCAGCAGAGACTGAGAGTTTAATGTAAAATTAAAATCTTTTTGTGTTTGACTTTATACGTTCATGTGTATCGCTCTTCGACAAGATCAATGTAATGTTAATTTTACAGTCATTTTTTTACTTTGCTCATTGTTTTACACTCCAGATAAACACATATTATCCAGAGATGATGTGGAAGTGGGTCAGATCTTGGGGGAGGGATTCTTTGGTGAGGTTCATGAAGGTGTCTACAGAAGCACGGTAGGTTCGACTTCTGCTGGTGTCACATTTCACGCTCACCAATAGAAGTCGATTTGTCGTGTTTGGTTAAATGTATAAACCAATGTAGGTTGTGTGCGTCTGCAGGGAGGGGATTGGATTCATGTGGCTATAAAAACATGCAAGGACTGTACAGAAGATGTGAAGGAGAAGTTTTTCAGCGAAGCCAGTAAGTATACGGCTGTAGGACTATGATGACCATATACTCTTACTTTTAGGGTTCAGGTGAACTCCAATCCTGTCACCAAAGTAGATAAAAGGTATCTCTTCATGGAAAAACATAATTGTGTGTGAGGTTTCGAGTCACAGTTTCAGCTCAGACTTCCTGTCATGCGGTTGTGGCTTTCTAATTCGCTGGCACCTGTGTTGTTGTGTGTTACTGTAACAATCTACATGCAGTTATTTTGTGTGTTTGTGTGCATATATATATATATATATATATATATATATATATATATACACTTTTTTTTTTTCAAAAAAGTTGAAATTATATTAATATTTTGAATATTAGCACTGGCACTGATGTCAAAGTGGCACTGATGTCAAATATTAATTATTTTATGGTTGACTCACCCTTTTGAGAAAAAGCTAGAGAAGCCAAATTAAGATGGTTAGGACATGTTCAGAGGAGGGATAGTGAATACATTGGTAGAAGAATGATCCTAGAGATGGAGCTACCAGGTAAGAGAAAAAGAGGATAATTGATGGATGCAGTGAGGGAGGACATGGAGGTAGTTGGAGTTAGAGTAGAAGATACAGAAAACAGTGGGAGATGGAAAATGTTGACTCAGTGTGGCAACCCAGGGGACATGCCGAAAGGAAAACAAGAAAGATGGATAACTCATCCTGTTTTGGCTGTGCAAAATAAGAGACAAATTTCAATTTCTAGATTAAATATTTGAGATTTAAGTTTAGGACAATTGAGACCAAAATGGGCCTGCTAAGTAACCCACCAAAAAGTGAATCAACAGCTGATAACAGGAAAATGTGTCAGGGGTTGGAAGTGAAACTGTGAAGTAGTTAGAGACTTACAAAGAAATTGATTCATCTATTGAGGAAGCCAGGGCAATCTGGTTTCCAAGGGTTTGTGGTCGGATTCTAATCTTGCTTGCCTTTTGCCCTGGATGCTCTCTACAGAAAGAACTTATTTGGGGAAAGGGCAAAATGGAACTGCCAGACCTTTGCCTATTCTTGTTTTAGGAGTTTCTGCAACGATTCCCACGATGCCTGATTCTGACAGTTTGTTGTAGAGATGCAATTTTGATATGTCATAGATCAAAATCATAGATCTTCTTTTTGTTTTCCTGCTATCTTAACCAAGCAAAGCAAAAATATGAAAACATGGCGTTGATAGCCGTTTATTTAGCTTTGTGTGGGGAGTGTTACTGCCTTGAGGGGACAATCAGACTAATAGTAGAAATCTGGAGTACTTACATTTAGCTTGTATACTGAAGTCACGCTGAGGTTTTAATAACAGCAAATATGCTGTTATAACCATGCAGTCTTTTAGCATTTGCTTGGTAAGGAGTTGTCTGGATTTCCTGAAGATGCCATCCTCTCTGCAGCTTTCCTATCCACAACTTGTACCTACAATGTTGAGAGCAGAATCAATAAGTGACTTAATGCAGTGATACCCAAACCCCGGGTCGGGGACCAGTACCGGTCTGTGGGTGACTTGGTTTTTATCTGACACAACTTAACGATTGGTCTGTGAAAATAGTACGAGACATTTAACCGGTCCGTGCCGCAAAAAAGGTTACTGGCTTAGTGGATGGAGCTCCTGACTTGTGACACAAACAACAATGACTATTTTGCTGCTCCGCAAGATATTGCCAAAATGTGGTAGATAGCTGGTATCATCAACCATTGCAAACTCTGGAGTGTACACGCAAAAAAATAGAGTGCGATAATACAGAGTTGTGTGTCAGACTTTAAACACTAAATGGTAGTTTGATGGATATCAGTGAGTATTTACACAATTATCTATTGTCAATCGAAGATCATGTGAAAATCATGAGAGTAGCAAACTACAGGTTAAGATGAAAAAATTAAATAAAGACAGCTAACACCTAAGCCTTAACCAACACTGCTAATCTATTAAACTGTTTGTGTTTCTGCATTGGTTTCAGGTTTGATGAAAAACCTGAATCACCCTCACATTGTTCGACTCATTGGGGTCATTGAGGTGGACCCCATTTGGATTGTCATGGAGCTATATAAACATGGAGAGGTGCGTGTCAGCATTGTTTTTTCTTGCATACTGCGGTCTAGTGGTTTACACAAAAAAGCAATACCTGATCAAGTATGCTAAAAAGATGTCATTTATATGTTTACTTGGCAGCTTGGCCAGTATCTCGTGGAGCAGCAGTACTTTCTGACCAGAGTAACACTGACGCTTTACGCTCTTCAAATCTGCAAAGCCTTGGCATATCTTGAGGGACTCAACCTGGTACACAGGTTAAAAATGACATGCATGTACACAAAAATGAGGAATCATTTTATTTTCAAATTAGACCTTGAGCTGTAGTACACTACTAGCATCATCATCGCAATAACAGGGGCCAATGTTGATTTTTAAGTCTATGAGTAACTAAGTAAATGAGATGTGTTCATGTTTTTTATCAGCACTCAACTAAAAAAAAATGTCTTCATCACATTTCCCTGTTCACGTCATCAACAACTACACCATTATATACACCTAAATTGGCCCATGGGCCAGACATTTCACACCATGCACCAGTTTAGATGAACCTTCCATAACAAAGAATCACATGACCTTTAAGTTATAGCTAAGAATGTGAAAACATTCATCCATACAAATCATAAAGACAATATAAACAATATGCATTTAGGAAAACTATTTTATAAATGTTGTCTGCTTATGTCTTTTATCTGTTCTCTACTGTAGAGACATAGCTGTGAGGAATGTCTTAGTTTCATCAGCGGATTGTGTAAAGCTTGGTGACTTTGGCCTGTCACGCTATATTGATGAACAAGATTATTATAAAGGTAAAAAGCACACGAGCACAATTTAAAAACAATTTGAATATAATGGACTTTCCTTCTATTTGCAATCTTTTACATTCAAAGACAGGAAATTAATAATAACAAATTAAAAAACTGATAAATGCTTTGTTTTTGTTCTTTTTTTTTTTGTTTGTGTGTGTGCAGCTTCTGTCTGTCGACTTCCAATTAAGTGGATGGCACCTGAATCTATCAACTTCAGACGCTTCACAAGAGCCAGTGATGTTTGGATGTTTGGTAAAGAATCTCAACTTTTGTAATAGGAAAGAAGGCAAAGTTATTTTAATTAAATAAATGTGCAAACTTATGCTCCATACAATAAACAGCAACGAGCTAATGACTATTGTTAAGTAATTATTTAATTAAAGACACTGTTGCTATTGCCTACGTAGTTTGAGAGCCAAGGTGCTACCGCTTAGCCACTTAGCATTCACTTAACGCCAACTCTGTGTCGATAACCGGTTTTACTCTTTATGGACACAGTTGACTTCGTCACATATTCAACTCATAACGTCTAGTGTGTACAGCAGCGGTGGAGAATATTTACTGACCTGTGTTAAAATAATGCAAAGCCACATTTTTGCTGGCGTTATCATCGCGGCAGCAGGATTTGTTCCTCCCGCGTTTGCGTAAATCACGTTCAAACACAAATGTGATGCGCCATCTAGTGGCATAGTATATATTTGCAACGTAGTGACGCGAGTACAAGGAAATTATTAAAAGTCTGTATTATTTCATATTTCATAACGTTTTTCTTGCAAACTCTTGTGATATCAATTGTACATTACCGGTGAATGGTATGTCCCATATGGTCTAGCGGTTAGGATTCCTGGTTTTCACCCAGGCGGCCCGGGTTCGACTCCCGGTATGGGAACAGCTACATTTTACCGAATTGCAGGAAGAATAACATATTCAGTATCTGTTATGTATATTCGATAGCATAGCATATCAAATCCTCTACAAGGCCATGCCACTTAAATATAAGTATATTTTATCAATAGATTGAATTCAGTTCAATTCAACGCAAAGTTGCTTTTATTCTAAAAATTGTGTTTTTGTATATTAAATGTATTAATATTTAACCTTTAAAGATAGATAGACAGACAGACAGATAGATAGATAGATAGATAGATAGATAGATAGATAGATAGATAGATAGATAGATAGATAGATAGATAGATAGACGTAGTTAAACATGTGTTTCTGTTTGTCTCTTCTAGGTGTGTGTGTCTGGGAGATTTTCTCCATGGCCCAGCAGCCATTCTCCTGGTTGGAAAACTGGGAGGTTATTAACCAGCTAGAGTCAGGAGTTCGACTACCCAAACCAAAAATATGTCCGGCGCATATTTACTCTCTACTCAGCCACTGCTGGTCCTACGAAGCAAGTGCCCGTCCATGCTTCAGTGATCTAGTTTGCTCCTTCAGGTATTCATTGGTGTGACATCTTCTCATCCCATCTCAGCTGGGTCAAGATGCAGACTTCCTGTGTGTGTGTGTGTGTGTGTGCCAGTGATTTTCACAGGACAGAGCTAGAGCAGCAGGGGAAATCAACCATGGGCAGCCAAGTGCCAACATCATTTTACAGTAGCTGCACGGAGCCTCCACCCAAGGTAGAACACAACACAAAAACACTCTTCCACGCTATATTGCAAAACTTAGCCTCTGTATCAAAACTTTCGTGGACTACTGTTAAAAAAGTCAGAGGTAGTGTTTTGAAACTTTGCTGATTCTCTTCTTCTTCTGCAGCCATCCAGAATCAGTCATTTAGGGGCCACACACCTTCAGGTACACCACAACAAACCAATACAAATATAGCCGTGTCTACACTTATCTTAGTAAATTACAAACTTTAAATTTCCAGAAGTAGGAAGTCCAAATACCATCATCAGTATTTTTCATGTGTTTGCTGTGTGTGTACAGGAACGAGAGCAGGAACAAGTTGAAGATGTGTTGGACAGACAAAGAAAAGAGATGGTGTTGGATAAACAGTGGCTGGAGGAGGAGGAGAGACAACTGGTAAAAACAAATGACCACAAATAGTAAATGAGAAAAAGGAAAGAAGTAGAATCTCTGAAACAAATTACTTGAAACAAAATGTGTAGCAGACATGTTTAGTGGCATTAATAAGTCAATCAACGACAATGACATTATAATAATATCACCATGTTATTTTCTTTTCAGGATCCTGTTGTAACAAACTCACAAATAAAGGTATCTTTTATCTCTTTTACTAATGATTTTTTTCTGACATTCTAGTACATTCCCCTCATTCAAAAGGGTTCATTTCTATTTGAGATGTAATGTTTTTAACCCCCCACCTTAGCAGCACATTAGCAGAACTTCAGACTTTATCTCTTGTCCGTTCTTTTAAGGAAAAACTTGAACAGATCACATAAAGAGCATGTTTACAGTTCATGTAAACTTGTCCTGTGCTTTTACATTATTTGTGTTTTTTTTACGTGAATCTATAGGGAAAACAAAAAGTAAAATCACAGTACACTACACCCAGCAGACACTTATACACAAAAGCAACTTATTTCAAGTTTATTATTTTAGAATATTTTAGAATTTTAGTCTACTTCAAATGTATCAGATTCTAACAACTTTGCAACAAATATCAATAATTATAATTAACATTTTTTTTATTTCTCTGCTGATCCATGTTTTCTTTTTTTGCAGCCTCCAAGAAAAAGAGCAGAAAGTGGTATGACATATTTGTTGCACTTTATGGTGTTTTTCAGAAACACACATACTGTATTTCTTTCTTAACTGTTTAACAATATATGTCATATTTTTCAAACTGGTTCTCTCTAGTCCCAGAAAAGTCTTCAACGCCCCCTACAGTCACACAGGTAAATGAGAACATCCACCAATACACAATGTTATTACTATGGCTACATATACGACCAAAACATTTAATGCAATGTAATGTAATGCAATGTAATGTGTGTTTGTATTTTAGCCTTGTCTGACTGCTCAGATAAACCGATCAGGTGATCAGGTTTACACAGGTGTGACGAACATGGTGAAGCTAGTAGCCCAGCTGATGAAGAACATCAGCACACTGCCCGCCTCAGAGTATCCAGCTGCTGTCAAAGTGAGTCCAACAGTGATAAAAGCTTTTGTTCCCCTGGATTGTGTGGAACTCAGTTTTTACACACAACGGACACTAAGTTTCCTGATTAACTCCCTAAAATCTGAAATTTTCAAACTATAATTACAAAAAAAAAAATGTTTTCTCTCTTTTTAATACCCTGTTGTCCTCAGGAAGTGGGTGTCACCCTTCGAAAACTGATCCTGGATGTGGAGGAGATTTTGCCGTCTCTACACTCCTCCGTCAACACAGAGGTAAACATTTTAGAGTTGCCTTTTTTTCATAAGGACCTTTTATGAGGACTTGTTCCCCATAAAGAAGAAGTCCAGTTGCATTGAACGAAAACTTTTTGGGTATGATGACCTTGAAGAATAAGAATCTTCATTAATAGAGAGAGTGTCTGCAAGAAGCATGACAAAGGCCAAAAGTTGTATTTTTAAAGGTGCAGAGATAGGTTATTGCAGGAAACCAAACTCCTTGTCATAGTGATGCAAACCACTTCACACAAGGAAATGCAACGTATTTAACGCATCACCAAAGTGAACAGTAGAGAGAGAAGTGAGTGCCATGCTCAGTGGACCTGGAGGTAGCTTAACAGCTTATGGATTCAAACCTGCAACCCTCCAGTTCCTTAACCACTAGACCCGTGGTGGCCCAAAATTATTAAGTGCTGTTTATAAGGTTACTGTGTGACTATTAATAAACATTGCATAATAACTATAATTGATAAATTATTTTTTCTGTACTTCATATCTCAATTTCATATCAACGGTGGATTACTGTCTGTCGGTAATAATGTTTTATCTTATTTTAATGTACAACTAAAACTAACATATTTTTTGATATGTCAGATTGAGGGAACAAAGAGGCTGCTAAACAAAGATTTAGGTGAGCTGATCAACAAGATGCGACTGGCCCAGCAGAACTCCATCACGTCACTGAAGGAAGAGTGTCAAAGACAGATGCTGAGCGCGGCTCACACTCTGGCTCTCGACTCCAAAATCCTGCTTGACGCCGTGGATCAGGCGCGTATCAAGGCCAACCTGGTCAAAACTGACCCGGAGAAGGAAAGTGAAACGGACTTATGAAGCAGAAACTTGAATAAAACATTTTCAAGTTTTTCATATAAAGAAGTTTGTATTTAAAAATGTATATCTCCCTTTATTAAAGATTATTGAAAAGTTTTATTTACATATTTTTAAAATAAAATAAAAAATGTAAAGAAAGATTTTTTTTATCAGTCTTATTTCTTTCTTTTTCATTCAACTGTCAAATACATTTTTGAAGAAATCTCACTAAAGAAGCTGTGACATTGATAAATGACAACTTAACAATCCTAACAATATGTGGTCCACAGTGCAATATGTGGTCCACTAGGTTAGTTTAAATTTTTAAAAAAATTAAATAAAAATTAAATTAATAAGAGTTGCATGATATCTGTTTCTAACATAATTTACATCAGTATCTGATGTTATTGAACAGATCAAAAAGCAATAAAATCCATGTTTTGACAAAACAATCACAGAGAGGAATGATGATTTGAGGAATCTAAGGGAAAGGTCTAGAAAATTGAACCAGGTGCTTGAAATAACAATAAAAATTACAAAAAACATTTAAGTTTTCAATTTTAAAGTAATGTGTATTGAAAAAAGTTTCGTTCTTCAACAGAGCCAAACTGCTTTTTGCTAATATTAGCATGGCCGCTAGTGACGAGTCAAACTGAGTTGACCAACATCAGAACATGTAACTCCTCTGCTGACTCCTACTGGACAAACATCTGATATACACGAGAAAACGCTGTTAAAAAATAATTTGTCACTAAAAAGAGAATGAATAAAAAATACCAGGAACTATAAGAGCGGAATAATCTTTCATTTTGTCGCTTTTGTACTTTGTATATTGTACTTTTGACGTATTACCCAACGTAACTGGATAAACCATAGAAAAGCCTTAGGTTTTTTCAAGGAAGTCGCAACAGCGCCATGACTTCCCGCTGGTCAAAGGTATATTACACCCTGGAGTGTTGGAGAATCCTGCAGATAAGGAATATGTGTTGGTGGCGAGCCACCTGTGAGCGGTTTGTGTGGCTGTTTGAGGTAAGAAGCTCAGAACGAAACGTGATTTTAGGAATCACTTTATTTTGAAGCGTCATTTCTTTATAAACTTTGTTCGTGTATTAACCATCGATGTGTTAAAACCCTGTCAATGGCCACACGTGTAGGTTGACGCGCCGGTGTCAGTTTTCAGCTAATTGTTTTGGAGACTCAGCGTCGGTTTGTTTGTTTGTTTTTTGTAAAAACTGCAGTGTTTTATTGTTTACATAAATAGAATAAAACATACGTAAATTATATAGGGTGTTTGGCAGTTATCTGTTCGTCTATATCGCTATATTTCATTTTGTTTACATTGAATTTTAAGAAATTAGCAAAGTGGATTTTGGTATGTTTAAATAAAAACAGCACAACCTGATCTAGTGTTTGTTTTATGAATTAAAAAGATGGTATTGACTCACCTTTTCTTTGTACATGTGACAGAATTGAAACTTCTAGGTGAGACATGTCTGAAGGAAATGATGATGATGATGGTGGAAGACCTCCAGCTGCTTCCTGCTCCTCTGTGTCCAGTTTGTCATTGTCAGGGCAGCCATCATTGTCTCAACTACAGTCCAGCTGGATGGAAGATACCTTTATGGAGTCAGATGAATACTTTGGGAGATACAGAGTCATCAGGCAGAGAAGTGAAAGTCTACTATTTAATGTATCTAAAGAACCTCTGACCTCCCCCGGGCCACAGACGGATGTGGTGAAAGAAGGATACTTGGGGAAGATGAAACCAAACCACAGGAGATATTTTGTCCTCAGATTTGAAAGTCAAACAGGTCCGAGTCGCCTTGAGTGGTATAAGAGCCTTGAGAAATTTAAAGCCGTGGACAAATCTTCTGGGAAAGCTCCACTTTTTGGATCAAGCAAGAAAGGGTTGGTATAGATTTACACTATTGTTCAAAGGTTTGGCGTCACCAAGATTAATTTTTTCTTTTGGGGTAATTTTGTCTTGAGTCACACTTTTACTTACCAGCATGGCTTATACATATTTATGTAAAATAAAGAGCAAAAGTAATCAAGACATGGACAAGTTTAGAAATAATGATTTGTGTACTTTTTTTTTTTTTTCAGAATAAAATAGGTTAGGCTGAGAAATTGTAGTTTAGCTGCTGTAATACATTTAGTAAAATGGGGACGAAAGGAAAGAAAAAAACCCTATGACCCTCCATACATTATGTAGATATTGCACCAAATATCAGACATTTGCAGCTTAAGCAATGAATAGAGTGTATTAATAATTAGTTTCAAATTATCTTTAGCGTGTTTTTTTTTTCAAAAATACTTTTTCCAAAAACCCTACTTTTGAACGATGTTAGAGGATAATCATCATTAATATTTATTTTTATGGACCTCTGTAATTAACCATTTCTGTTTGTGAAGATTTAGTGCTGCCATCTGTTGTAAGAAAACTACATACTTCTTTTGACAAATGATACACTTCTGTTAATTTTTCCTATTTCAGGGTTGTCTACCACGACAGCTGTCTGGGTCTGAGCCGGACCAGCAGTCTTAAGATGGGACATGCAGTAGTTTTGTACGCCAAGGATCAGACCCTCCTGCTAATAATGAAGGATCGGCAGGAGCAGGAAGAGTGGTTTCTGGCTTTGAAGAAACAGTTTGAGAAGGAGCAAAAGGATGGACTGGGAGGAGACACTTTTGATGAAGAAGATGATGGCTACTGCACTTTACCCCCTGCTGTCTTCAAAGAGGTTTCTAGACTGGCACTAAAAAAAACAGTTTTAAATATTATGATAAGAGGGAAAAACTTATAAAACTGTCTTTAGATCTTTTAGAAAACAACACCAGTTTCTTCAATACTGTGAACTTTCATTATACATTCCATATATTTCTCTATCAATTTCATCAGCTGGTGCTCTTTCTATTCCCTACTTAAGGTCTGGCCTGTCACAGTAAAAGCCCGAGGTCTGGCTTGTACCAGGTCTCTGGCAGGAGAGTCCCAGCTGTGTCTGACAGCAGTCTCACTGGTCCTGGTCAGAGGGAACGGCTTTGTTGATTTACCCTTAGCAACCATACCTCTGCTGACTGTCCGCTCCTATGGCCACTTGAACTTTTCCTTCTTTCTGGAGCTTGGCAGGTCGGCACCTGATGGTCCTGGAGAGATCTGGATGGAAGCAAGAGACCAAAGTAATGAACAAGAAATACTTTTTCTGACTGTAGAAAATTAAGTTAATTTTGCAAATATTACTTTGGGTAAAAAGAGGCTGTTCCTTGCTCCTGTACTGAAACACCATGTTTGTTGGATTTGTGAACAGTTAGTGCTCAGAAGATCCACGAGGCTGTCCGGGATGCAGTGCGGGCCCTACGGCCTCTCACAGACTTCGGTTGGTCCCCATCCTCCGACTCCAGTCAACCTAAAGTACCTGTGCTGTCCAAACGTAGCAGACCCAAAAGCAGAGATGGAGGCACATACTTGAGCTCTCCCTGCTCACTCCTGGTCCACTCCACCAGGAGGTGTGACGTAGAAACCAAAGTCTGTGCACTCCAGACCACACCAGACAGGAAGCTGCCCAACTCCCCTCGTACTGCACGTCAAAGCCCGCTCGGCACACCAAAGGGCTCTAGCTCCACCGAGCCTGATTCCAGCAGCTACATGGAAGACAAGGGGGAGTGGAATGAGGAGGAAGGGAGCCACAGGTATATGATGATGTCCCCACATGGAAGTCCCTGTTCGTCCGTGCTGCCTCAGGACGATTATGTGGCCATGACCAGTCCACAGAAATGCACCTCTCCTTCATACAGGTCCCGGTCTTTACTCCTTCAGACATCGATGGACAAGTACGTTAAAAATTTAAAGTGTTTTTTTAACTATAATTAAGAAAACATGCTTGTTATAGTATTTGTACATCATACTTTCTTAATGCCACTTTATCTGAATCCGTTGTTCATCCACCCCTCCACCCCCAGATCTGCGTATGACAACCCTTCCTCAATGGAGACATCCGTTCATCTAAGTCCCAAGAACTCTCAACTCCCTTACTGGCCAACTCCAGTACTGCAGTTACAACAAATGCCAAGCAACAATGTGGGTCCCAGTCCTCCACTTGTTATGAGTAAACCACACTGTACCAGGACAATACAAGGAACTGAAAAATGTGGGGGACACCAGCCTGTCACAGACCAACCTGCAGAACGGAGAATCCTGTTCTCCTCCTGTCTGCTCTCATGTCTGAAAATGGATGAGAGAGTCTAAACATGGTGTGTGTGTTAGAATTTTGTCATGTTTGTGTTGGGAATATGGACCGTCACAGTTTGCGAAGATTGGAATTGACCAGTGTTGGGACAAAGTGACTTTTGCTAATTTTGACATACAATGTAATTTAAGATAAAAAAAAAAAGAATAAATGTGGAATAAATCAATGTTATTAGTAATTTTTAGTGTTAGTAATCCAATAATTTGTAGTTTCTGTATCTTTTTCAATTAGACTCACACGTACTGTTATTACTTTGACATAATCACAATCAGGATGTCTTTATTTTCATTATACCGGCAGTACGTCGAAATTGTAGCCGTTCCAATGCAGTGCAAAAGAGAAGAGGAAAAACAAAACTGTATCACAATGTAAAAAACAAGACCAAGGAACAACAGGATAAAAAAATAGTGAGATAAATATATAGATATAAATAAATAAGAATTCAAGTAAATACAAACAATGAAAAATTTACATTTAGGAATTGTTGCACAGTGTAGAATTGTGACGAACTATTAGACATTGATGGGATTGCACATATATTGCACATACAATGAATAATGACTAATAATATTGCACATATAGTGATGAATATGATCATGATTCCGAGGTAAACAGAGATAGTCAGTGCATGTGGGAGTTGAGAATGGTTACAGCCTTGGGGAAGAAGCTGTTTTTTAGTCTAATGAATTAATGAATAAGAATATGTGGGACAGCAGAAGACTCATTACTTCAAGACCTGCATGGATTTCCTACTATGATCAGGTGTTAAAATCCAGAATCTGGCGAATGGACATTCACTTCAGCTAACAAAATAATTTTCTAAATAAATGTAACTGCAAAGTAAGATAGTTGCAGACAACTCATGTGCCCTGAAACCTGGTGTTACTGATCTTCTTTGAAGGAACTCTCCATTTCAGGCAACAACAGCTTGAATCTGTCAGCTCAAAAATGTGGATGTTACAACAATATCTAAAGCCTTATATAAGTAAAGTTTTTTTTATTACAGGCAAACATTTGACTGTAATATAGTCTGACAAACACGGCTCTGAGCAGCAATTCCACGCAGCAGTGGCCATAATAAATGGACAAAATGCAAAGATAAATAAAGACATGCACTAAAACATTACAGCGCCAACTAGATCTGCTGGATCAAATGGGGATTAAACATTGAGTGTAAACACATACTTCTTGGCTGCTCAGTGGCTGTCTCCCACAATATCTTTCTCTCAGCTGAAATAAATGCCTCGTGTCTACAATAATGCATTGATGGCAGAAGACAAAGACTTATTGTCGGTGGTGGACTTTGAATTAAAGAGAAATTGCCCTTTTTTAAACATGGATTATTGCATTTTACATTTGTATCAACTCAAAAGTCAAGTTCTTAAATAAATATATCTGGGGGAGTGCTACCTATCCCATTTTCTGTGATAGTAGCTTGCAGCTAGCTATAGTACAGGATAGCTATAGCGATCCTATATATATGTGAGCTATAGCTTAACCATAGAACCTTTACTACAATGTATAGCTAAAATGTTGAGCACATACTAGCAAAGTGGGTGGGCAAAAAAATTTGAGTCTGCTGTCCCAGTGTGTGCACTAAAAGTTGACACAGAGACACACGGGTCAGGAGCATTTGTTTGAACAAAGACAGAGTTTAATCTTTTCTATACTACCCATTGTTGAAATGCTGGCATTACAGGAAATGGCAAAAAAGGCTTAATACATAAATAAATGATTAGTATAATTTTGAAAGTTTGGTGGGCCAGAATAAATATATATAGGCCACATCTGGTCCCCAGGCCCTAGTTTGACTGGGCCTGCATTACATAATTACATACATTATATATACATACATACTTGCATAGCTATAGGTAAAAATAGAATAGGGTTGTTTTTGTTTTTGTTTTTTTTTTTCTTGCCTGGGAAAGAAAATCAATTACATTCACATTTATTTACATTCCACAGTATAGTGTTTACAACCCTTTTTATTTTAATCATTTTTAGATTTAACTTGTTTGTTTTACTCGACAGACAAAGATAAAGTCAGATGGATGGATGGACAGATAGGTAGATTTTTTAAAATTACGTCCAAATGACCAACTCGTAGTCCTCAGACCAGTGGTTGGGAACCCCTCCTGGGTTAGTTAAAGAGGGCTGACACTTGTTGGTCAGGAAAGCTGATCTCTGATCGGTCTTCTTCAGCCATTGTGTGTTATTTCCTTTCGCGTTACCCTTGTTTCCAGACATTCCAGAGAAATTACAATACCTGACATAAAATTCCCATCAACTTATTATTTTTTTTACCCAATTTCATTCCATACGTCTTTGATTTTTTATATAACTACTCATACATACACTAAACTAATAAAACTATGTAAATGTCAGATCGGCGTTATATTGTGTGTATAAATAGATATTCTACTGTAACGTGAGGCATCGAAGGTGGAGTTAGCGCTGTAGCCGTGGGTTACTTTCACTTTGAGCCTCACGCCGTCGCTGCTCCTTGAATTTAAATATTTTTTAATGTCAATAAAACCTTCGATGCTTCTCCACTGTTTCCTAACTTGGCTCTAGTTTGCTCCGGTCCATGACGACGTGAATGGAAACATGCTTCAGGGAGAAAGGCTAACTTTGTTTCTCTATTTTTTTCTACACGTCGTCTGCTCGAATCCCGGTGAGTTTTCCCGAATCCCTGCTTTCTGGTAGCTCCAGTTTTTAAGGAAATGCAACGATTCTTCGGTCATTTTATGTTGTATTTTAAAGGTTTTGTCTTATTTTGTTTTACACGACCGTGACCCCACCCAGAATATACCCAGCCTCCGACTACAGCGTGTAAGCGGTGGTTTGTGATTCATTCAAGTTTCTATCACGCAGAAAACAAGTGAACTCTTAATGGAATACCGTATAAATTATCCCGAATAATGTAAATAAATAAATTCAGTGCATACAATTCAACCTCTGTTCTATATATTCTGTGCTATAAGACAAATAACAACGGGTATATCGAAGCTGTGACCGTAAAACTATACCGTAAAACTATCTACAAGAAAATATACGGTAACTTCATTCCACACATGCCTTCAGTTGATTATTCTTCACGTCAGTCGAAGCCAATATACTTGTTGATTCTCAAACAGTGGGGCGGCGTCCCGAAAGTGGATGCGTATTGACTACAGTTTCCTATGGTTATTATGCAGTAACCAAGGTGGTATAATCAGGGTACTACTAGTAATATATCGCTGCGCCCCTGACCATAATAGTGCACACAGGGAAAAATAACTGTCCTCAAGGAAGGAAAGGAAAGCATCCTTCTTCCACTGCAGACTATTAAATGTGACCTCTATATTTAAGCCATCACCAAAGTGAAGAGTGGGCTGGATTCAAACCAAGAACCCTTTGGACCCAAGTCCAGTTCCGTAACCGCTAGGCTAGTGGTAGCCTGAGGTTATTAGGTGCTGCTTTTAAGGTTAATAGAATTCATAATTATAATTAGATTGAGATGGTTTGGACATGATCAGAGGAGGGACAGTGGAGACATTGTGGTAGAAGAATGATCCTAGAGATGGAGCTACCAGGTAGGAGACAAAGAGGAGATTGATGGATGCAGTGAGGGAGGACATGGAGGTAGTTGGAGTTAGCGTTGAACTTGAATTTTTCAGGGTGGCAACCCCTGAAAAAGGGACAAACCAAATAAGAAGATTAATAATTGATTAATTAGTCATTTTCATTTTTCCTATCCTTATAGCGCCATAAAGAAAAACATAATACAGGTAGCAGCAAAGGCCAAGCTAAAGACGGTTCATCTTGGTCTTTGTTGGTGTTCCATAGCATAATAATTCAGTCTTGTGGGGAAGTGGTGGCCTAGACTTGAGTCTGCAGGGTTTTCGGTTTGAATCCACCAACTGCCAGGTTACCTCTGTGCTCTGAGCATGGCTGAACTAAAGAACTACATTGGTTTATCAATATGACTTCACAGTAGCTGCGGTAATGGTATACTGCAGGGGTCTCACACTCATATAAGTTGCAGGCCACCATCCACACCATCGTTTCACCAATGGGCCGCGTCAGCTTTCAGTGTTCAATACAAAAGAAAAAGTTCAATAAAAAATAAATTTCCCATAGATTCTGTGTAATACAACACTGAACCAGAAGGAGACTGTGGATCAGGGTTTTGAGGAACTATAGGATTTACCATAAAATGTGAAGAACAAATATATAAAATATTATTACAAATTCAATATTGTTCCGCGGTCCCAAATGGCCCACGAGCCGCAAGTTTGAGACACCTGGTTTACTTGATATTTTACATGGGCCTAGTTTTACCCATCCCCAAATTAACATGGTAGTATGTTCTACCAAAAAAACATTTCTGGGTGATTCCCAAAGGTAACTCTATATTTCTAAATATTACAGAGACATTGCATTAATGCAAAATAATTGAAAATGATTGTAATAACAGAATGCTCACTACGGTGCATAATTTCCCGAAGCATACTCTTATAGGGATTAATATAGTTCCATTTTTTTTTAATTAATAACAGAAAAACAATTGTAAACAACCCAAAGATCTATAGTTTCCTCCAGTCCTCACCGTAAACCTGAAAAATATTAAGCAAAACAAAAAAAATATTATTGGTGAAGGACAGGTACAAACATTTTAGTGGCAGGACTGATAGGTTGTTGTGTAGGGGTGGAAAAATTACCTTTTAAATGGAGTTTGACAACAACAAAAACATCTGTATGCTGTAGGAAAATCCCACAAAAAAACAATGCACTACTTTTGTTTTTACAGTCTATAAGAAAGTAGGTGATGATGTCATCCTTGCACCGGACATGACCTCTGTCCCTGCACCTGTCAAGAGTATAATGTGGAAGGTTGGTACAGACATTGCTGTCCAATGGGACGAATCAGATCCGTTAGATATCACCTATTTCCGTCATTTCAAAGGTACGACACTGGGCTTTCTAATTCTGTCTGATAGTTGAGCTCTTCTGAGGAGAATTTCAACAATGTCTATGTTGTTTCACAGAACGTGGCAGCTTGAATATTTCCAGTGGAGCAATGACGATCAAAAAACTGACTCAAAACGACACCAAGACGTACCATCTAAAAATCAACCATTTGGACATTGTTTCCATTAGTCTCACAGTCTTATGTAAGTCTGGTAACTGGTGTTAAGTCATGAATACAATCATCTATCACCATATTTAAAAGTGTTGTTGTTGTAAACATAAATCCCTGTCCACCAAATTCACCAGCTGCTGTTCCCGTGCCCTATGTTACTGTATCCTGTGATGATGAGAAGACCAGCTGCATTTTGACATGTGAAGGCAACACAGTTGGAATCAACAATCTCACCTACGTATGGAAGTCCGACAACGAAAAGATAGTTTCAAGCAAACACTACTACATCGGAAAGGTCTGAACATTTACGCTTGTACCATGTTTGACCGTTGCACTGAGGAACATCTCACCAGCTCACCTACTTACAGTCATGGAGAAAATTATTAAGACCACTCTTTCTTTAATTTCTTGTCCATTTAAAAGTCTGCTTCCACTTAATCTACATTAATCTGGACAAATATAATAACAAAAAAGGCTCATAATTAAGTTTAATTTCCGAGCTGACTCACTATATTACTAACACCATCTGGTTTATTTTGACATCTTTAAATAACGTAGCTAAGTTTACTTTCACTTATCAGACAATGTTTTGAGAAGCTAACTTCAACAATTTACCCCTATTGTCTCTACCTGTTAGGATAACAGTTCTACAGTGAAGGAGTTCAGCTGTGAGCTGGAGAATCCAATCAGCTTGGAGAGCAGCAGAACCATAGGCAACCCCTTGACTCGTAAGTGACTGTAAAGAATCTGTTTCCCTCAAATCCTGGGATAACATTGCATTAAAACTCTCTTGTTTTCTTTGTGTTTTGTCATTCAGGAGGTGCCAGTATTAATACAGGGTTGACAGTATTCATCTGTATGCTGTGTCCTGTACTGATGCTGGTTTTTATACACAAATGGAGGGCTGGTATGAATTCCTGTCATTGATCTTGACATTTTGCACTATTACTATTTTACTTTTAACAAAAGTAAAATAGTATTAATGTGAACATTTGCTCTCTCTTCAGGCATGTGGTTTTTTCAGAAAGGTAAGAATTTATACCAAATACCCAACAGCCTCCACATACATTTCTCCCAGTTACCCAGCTTCACATATCGTTCCAAATGTTAAACCAAGTAGTAAACAAAATCCCAGTCACTTTTGTAAGTGATAATAATGCTTGTAACCTTTATGGCCATCCTACTACTTCTAATGTCAGAAGTAGAGAACTGAAACAGCTCATGTGCTGCATCTTTACCAAGTAATAAGGCTGGCCTTCAAACCGCCAGTACAAACAGGTTCTCAGGGTCTCAACAGTACAGTACTGTACTGTTGGACAGTTACTTTATAGCAAGCTGGTGGAGTGAAGCTTGAGTGCTAACCATTTACTCACTTAGTGCTAACACTCATCTTTTAGCAAGAGCAGAAAGAACATTACTATACATACATTTACGAATTATTACATATATTTATATTTATATATTTAAACATATATATAAACATAAATATACATAAATATGAACGTATTTATACGTAAATACAGACATATATTTATATATATTATATATGTGTATGTATGTATATATAAATATATACACACACATACATATATATTGTAGTCACTGCTATGTATTGCTTTTGAATGTTTTTATTATTTTAAATATTATTATGCTGTCTGTAGCACTTTGAGATTTTGTCGGTGGAAGGTGCATTACAAATAAAAAATTACTACTATACACACACATATACATATTTACACATATATATATATATGTATGTACTGTATATACAGATTTTTTGAGATTTGTCTGCCATACCTGAAAGCTGTTTATTTTCTCTCTCTGCAGATTCTATGCCATGGGAAGCAGGTTAGTATTGTAATGATGGGTAGAACTAATTTATATATACACAGTATATATATTAAAAAAAAACTAATATAAAAATTTTAGTCAGAGAGTACAAGTTTTTATTAATTACTTTCTGTACACTCTCTACTTCATGTTGCAACATTACATTGACAATTGAAAGCATATCATTAGCCTTATAGCATAATTGCCTAACTCATGTTTCAATTATGCAATGAGGCTAACGATATATTAGTTCTGAATCATATTTTGTGTATCATCAATTCTGAAAACTCTGACTGACTCTGTCTGTTCTTGTTTTTTCTATTGCTACAGACTTCTGGAGGAAGGAGACGTAGGTCACACGTTTTATTTTTATTCAGGCAAATACCTGTCTCTTATACACATCTAGATGTGTATAAGAGACAGACTCGTAAGTGCATAATTGCCTAACTCATATTTCAATTATGCAATGAGGCTAACGATATATTAGTTCTGAATCATATTTTGTGTATCATCAATTCTGAAAACTCTGACTGACTCTGTCTGTTCTTGTTTTTTCTATTGCTACAGACTTCTGGAGGAAGGAGACGTAGGTCACACGTTTTATTTTTATTCAGGCAAATACACAGACTGTTATTGACGGAACATGTATGTTATTCTATTGCACACCTCCTTTTGCAGAAACCAAGAGAGGAGGGGCAGCATTCAATCCAATTCACCAGTGTGACCTTTAACAGGAAGGTTTGTCCTGACTGTGCTCACAACCCCTTCTTCATGAAGAAGGGGTTAGTTCCTTGGCTTTAGACAGAATGTTTCCTCCTCTGTTCAATGTTCTTCCCTGGCATTCCATGGCTGCCTGCATCCAATTCAAATCACTAACACCAAGTACTGAATGGGGCTGTTCCCGATGAAGTAATCTGAGTGCTTGTCTGGGTGGTGGTAAACTGGCAGTCCCTACATCCTGCACGAGACAATCCAGGTTGTTCTAACATATTATTCTACAGTGTTGGAATGAACTATCAAGCACCACCCAGCCCATCATCAAAAAGCTCTTAAAGACCCAGCTCTTCAGAGAGAGCAACTGTCCTGTCCTTACACCTGCTCTAAGTCTGCACTCCCACCCTCAGGGGGCGCTGCTGTTCTAACTAGTAGCTGCCTTGAAAGAGTTTTTCCATGTAGCTTGATAGTTATTCTTCTTTGTGTGTCACTATGATCTACTTGATGCATAAATGTAAATGTGACTGTGCTCCCAGTAAATGTGTCTTTTCTCCTGTGTCGTCTCTTAACTGATATATGTGCGCTACGTCTTACCGACACTAAACCCCTGAATGTTTTCTTGTATCGTAATAATTATTGTTTAAGACACAATCTGTGCCTAATTAAATTAATTTTTGCCTAAATCATATGCACATCATCTTGGTCAGCTCTGATAAAAACCACCTACAACCTCAGTTAAACATATCATTCCATTCTACCCCTTTGGTATAAAGAATGAATAGTTAAGAGTGACTGAAGCAGTTCAATGTCCTATGTTCTTCAAAATCTTTAGACATGACCAAGACTAAGGCATTATTTCAAGAAGATGTTATTATATACATATACGTATATATTTAATGTACATTTTTAAGCAGGCAATTCCATTAAAACCAAAAGCAGTACATAAATATATAAACATCTCAATATATGTGTATATATATATATATATATATATATAAAGTTTATATATCTACAGTATGACTATATTATAAACATAACTATATATATATACACACACACACACACTAAACTGCAAAATGCAAAGCTAATTATTTTAAAATAAAAGTCTCCTCAATGACACATAAACAAACATAAATGGCTGGACACACTTAACTATGTATATAAAAAAAATGTTTTTAGTTCAATACTTGCTTGAAATGGTAGATTTTTTTCTGCAGAAACAGAAGTTGGCCCAGAACTTATAGGAGTGATTATAATCCTGCTAGGGACGTAATTACGACATAATTACGTCCCTAGCAGTGAAGAGCACCACGTCCAAAACTTAATCAAACATACATCATAGACACACTGCCCTACAACATGATGCCTTCACGGTCATCTGAAAATTTAAATAGCTTTTTTTGTAATTCATTCATGGATTTTAAATCCTTAAAGCTCAAATCTGGATTTGAATGTGAATCTATTTTGCACACCTCTATTAAATATATATATATGTACAAATATATACATACATTCATAAATACATACATAAATACATACACATATACACACACTACATGTTCTCCAACAACTCACCCAATATTCTGGCTCCCACAGATTGGCTGTTACCCATGTGTGTTCCACAGTGGTTGAGGGCATTCCAAAGAACACCACACCTCCACAGTCAGGCATGGGAAGATGTTTTTCGGCAATGTGCACAGGGTGACATCTCTGCACTGAGGGGGACATACTGGTGCTTCTTAAAGGAAAAACTACTTTACTCAGCAGGGACACTCCAGATGAGTCATGGAGGTTCTACCAGCATATTAAGGTCAGAGTGTGGACCGGTCAATCTCCAGGTCTAAACCCAAGAGCAGAAAACCTGTGGAGGGAACTGAGTATTGTATCTCAATTTACTATATTCTTTGTATGTACTCAGAAGAAAGAGACAAAATCCCCTCTGAAAACAAGGTGACCAACAACATTACTGTCTTCCAGCAAAGCTTTTTCTACCCAGTGCTAACTTTTTGGGATCAAATTTGTATTTCACTCAATAAAACACACATTTTAATAACATAAACAATGTGTGTTTAAGCATTTTTAACTGACTGTGTCCAACAGTCTAATCAATAAACCTTGCAAATCAACAATCTGTTCATTTATTTTTAATCGTCAAACACTCAATGTTTACCAACTGTTACAAACAAACAAGCTAGCATTACTAGCATAGGCGTAGCCATGGGTAGCCACCCGTGAGAGGGCTGATAAAACTTGGCTATAATACTTTGGGGTTGGCCCACCCTAATTTTTTCAGGGCCCACCCATTTTAAGGGGTCTGGCTACGCCCCTGATTACTAGTGTGGATTTTTACAAACTAGAAGTGATGCAATGGCCTCCAAAGAGTCATAGCTCGAAATCTTCTACACCAGTACTCCTCAACCTTTTTTGCGCCACGGACCAGTACTACCACAGACTTGTTCCAGTCCCCGACCCAATGGTTGGGAACCAATGCTCTCAAGCATGTGCCAAACTTGGGGGCAATGTTAGCCTGCAGTATAATCATAATTGGCCCACAAGATCATAGCAAACATGTATCGGAGGTGGCCCACCATAATTTAGCCAGATTTGCAGTATTAGCAACATATGCAGATATCCCAGCACATATGTTTTAATTGCTGTTCAGTTGACAAAAATGATTTACATTTAATAGGAACTCAAAAGAGATAGAATGAAAAACTGAAAACCTCTTTTATAAAAAAAATTATTTGTCATGTGTTATTATTAGGTGCTCCGTGCTGGATTTAATGTTTAAGACACTCATCCAATTTTGGCCCACAAAGTGTGACAAAACAGCTGTAGTGCGTCTGATATTACATGAGAGCACACTCCATTAGAGCAACATGTATTTTTTTAAATACATACATACAATACAATTTTTTTTAAAATGCTGTAGCTAAAGATATTTTAATCAGTGTGGATTTCTAAGAAATTCAAAATTTCTGATCTAATCATATATGATTTATTATAAAATAATGATTAGATTTTTTTATTAGTTTTTATTATTTTTTTATTAGTTTATTATTATCAGTTACCTAAGATAAGGTAACACGCCTTTATATATATATATATATATACACACACACATATATATATATATATATACACATACA
>JAFBJS010005589.1:42910-71306 GCA_016785265.1 Paraplagusia blochii
GACAAAAATAGTTTAAAAAAAATATATATATATATATATATATATATATATATATATACATATATACATACATATATATACATACATATATATATACATATATATACACATATATATACATATATACATATATATATATATATAGGAAGTTGAATTCATTTTATAAAAAAGATTGTCATTGGAGTAGATTGGGTTAGTTTTATAAAACATGTATCAACACTTTTTCTCATCAGCATTTATACATTGACTTCCAGCATCATTTTCAATATCTGTTCCTATAAATATACATTGCTCTTTAGATTGCATTTACAGTGAACAGCAGGAAGATTTAACCAAAATACATTAAAACATTCTCCACAATAAATTTAAGAAACATTCTCATGTGATCATTTAGTTCTCTCCGGTAAGAGTTCACAGCAAGAGTGTTGAAAATGAACAATTTCTCTCCGACAACATTCAATTAACTGAACATTTAACATAAACAACAATGACAACAAACAATTCATAGTTTCTGCCTGTCTTTCACAGCTGATCTTGTGACTGAAGCTGTTGCCCTTTTAATGATTGAAGACTATCGACTAATATTGACAAAGCCTTCAGGCCTCTAACACATACAGTTTGTCAGTGACTGTTCTTCTCACCCAGTTACAGCAGTGTGACGAAGATGCAAACCCAGCAGTGAATTCATGAAGGAAGGAATTCATGAAGGCAAACCCAGCAATGAATTCATGAAGGACCTTGAGAATCTCAGTCACGTTAATGAGTTTATAGATGCTTTTATACAAAGCAACCAACAACAAGGGAGGCGTCATTAAGGGTCTGTGGTTTCCTCTGGGAATTGAACGCAGGACTGTCTGCTTTTTGCATGGCAGGTCTGATAATCACTACACTACGGAGCCATGAGATAGTCAGCCCACAACACTGTCAATTTTGCAATCTGTTAATCTGGTCCTGAGAAAGTTATGTCTCTACAGACCACCTCCTTAACACAGATTATGAGAAAATAAGACGTAACAGTCAAAACAAATAACTGTCACGGCACATCTTTGATTTCTTAATTGTACATCCCTCTGCATTAACAGTAACATTAAAAGCACTCACATTTATTTCAGCTTCAATCCAATATTCTATTGAATTATTTGGTTCCAATGTGGAGTGGAATTGTTTACAACAACTAGAAAGTTAACTTTGTGCATTGCTTTGTTGTTGTAACTTTTTTTTTGAACAATGTGATTAAAAAGAAATTCCCCAAAGTAAGTTCCAAAATCCTGGAGGAACTGCAAACAGCTCAGACTCATTACAGAGATTTCCTACTCTAGTCATGTTTTATGTTGGACAAAGGTTCAGTCTCCGGATTTTCAGCGACGGGACTTAGCTCTGTGTGTGTGGCTTCACCTCCGACTGCTGGTCGGTTTCTATAGTGACGGACTAAAACCACAGCAGCACCGGTTAAGTAGACAACAGTGAGAATGATGAAGTAAATGAAGTACATCAGGAACTGTGAAGGAGAAGAAAACAGAACATATTGGTCAGAAGAATTAAGATTAAAGAAAAAAAAAAAAGAGTGAATTACATGTGGTTCAACCACCTGACTTTGTTCATCAAATCAGAGATGAATACACATTAACTAAGTTAACTTATGTCATGTTTTACTAACCAGACATTGAACTGGTCGTACGTTAATAGTTACCCTCTCATTTGTAATTCATTGTGTGAGAGTGTGAGAACAGTTGGGCTTTTAGTGCAATGAGTCACAGTTACACAGCACACAATTGACACATATTCCTGTTTATATTTGCCTGGAGACCATCACTTTTGTTGGTTGAAAACTCAATTCAGCCTGAGCTTCCTTCCCCTTCCCCCATCAGAAAGAAAATATTGGGCTGATGTTTCCAGCTCTATGGAACGTCTGTTTCATCTACTACTAATGTGTGAATCAATTAAATTTTATTTCTATAGCCTACATTTACAAAACAGATTTGTCACACAGGGCTTTACAGGGTTGGTAACATCCTCTGTCCTTAGACCCTTAACCAAGGGTAAGGAAAAACAACCAAGGGGAAAAAAAAATCCCTTTTAACAGGGAAAAGAAAACTGGTCGAAACCTTAGGGAGAACCACAGGAGAGGGATCCACTCCCTGGACGGACAGACAGGGCAGTGGACGTTACCAGAGCATAAAAATACAATAAAATAAAACCAGTACAAAGGCATAGAATACAATTGTAATTTAAAGCTAAAATAAAAGATCCAGTATGAAAAAAGTTTTATATGAGGCCAAATAAAAATTAAAATAATTTCTCAGGAGATCAATGTATAAATATTTTTCCATTATAAAACACAAATATTGGTCATGGAATTACTAACTAATTTTGATTTACTCAAAAAATACATGTGAGCTAAGTAGTTTATTTTCCACTTGAATGTAAATAATATTTTTAAATAATATTGTTTTTTCTTTTAGATTTTGGCTACTTGTCTTTAATGCTATAGATGTTTTTTTTATGTTGGCTTTATCTAAAGTGCATCATCTTTCTCTCTCAGATGACATACAACTAATTCCCATTTGTCCAACCTTACTCCTAACATAAAAAAATCATCCGTAGGGCTCGACAAAGATCACTTATGTTTAATTCTTCTGTTATCTATTAATCAGATTTAATAAATCTTTATAAATGCCTCTGGGAAATTAAGCAAATATTTTCAGAATGCCAACAAATCCAACAAGCTTAGTACAAGTAAACAAAACACGGGTGAATTATTTTAACCTGATGATGTATATCCAGTGCCAGGCCCTTCTTGTCAATAAAAATAAGACTAATTATAGTTTTCAATACAGTCCCCAAAAAAGTGTTTATGCCAAACACCAGTGCACACAGTTCTCTGGAGAGTGACGAGGCAATCTGGAACCTACGGAGATAGGAAAAATTAAATATAATCTGACTTGTAAAGATCAAGATGAAGCTTGATGAAACTCAGACTGAATACGATAAATGTTACATCACTCACGTGGCAATGGGAACCAGGAACTGATAAAACCCCCTGAAGAGGACGTAAGAAATGTAGCAAACCCAGATATTGCTGGTTGTTCCCATCAGTAGCAGCAGACCAGCCTGGGTAGCTGTAACCACACCGATGACCAGCTCCGACCAAATGTTCCAACGGATTTTAAAATATCCCGCAATGAAGGAAGTCAGAGTACCTGGAAAAATTTGGGGAATGAAGTCATCAGAGATATTATGGATTCATAATATTCATAATAATTTTTCTGCACCATCTTTTGTGACAATGTAGGCATTGCAGGAAAAAAAGAAATCAGAGGTATACTGATAATATAAATTAATATCATAATTTAAGGGGCAGTTGTGGTATACCACTGTCCCCACACAGAAGGCTCACTGTACTGTATGCTACATCTTCAATTTTATTTATAGTCCTAAATCATAGCAACTGTTTTCCCAAGGCACTTTTGCATAAAAAACAAGGAAAATACCCCCTGTCCTTATAGACCCTCATACCGGCTCAGGAACAGCTCCCAAAAAGGGTATTAAGGGAATTGGGCCATGATTTGGAGGCTAAGTCCTGAGTCCAGTTTGCGGCTATGAAGAACAGAGACTCTGGGGACATGAACGTCCCCGGCAGAATGCGTTACTCCATAGGAAATAAGTTAGGAAATAAGAAATAAAGGAAAGAGAAGGGAGAGAGAGAGAGGACAGCAAGAGAAGACTCAATGTACAAAAAAAAAATAAAAAACTTGGTACAGCTTATCTAGGACCACAACAAGGATCCAAGGACAAGCCACAGACCCCACAGGAGGGTCTACAGCTGGACCATGGGCAAAAAGGAATGTCTTCAGTCTAGAGTTGGAAATAGAGACTGTGTCTGACCCACGAACTCGAGCCGGCAGGTGTTTCCATAATAGGGGCATGGTAGCTGAATGTGCTGTCTGATTTGGGTGGCAGTAGTGGAGACTGCTGCCTCTGCGGCCTTTTAATGAATAAGTAGATGAAGATGAATGAACACAACTCGGAATAAACACAAGTTTGTTGCATCTAAATGGTCTGCATCTGGCCCCTGAACCATAGTTTGCCCATGCCTGTCTATGTATTAGTTAATTGTGATACAGAACAGTAATATGGTGTTACTCTTTATGTTAAATTTCATCATTTTTACGGAGCATTTTTGAGTTAAATTCCATCATGACTTACTGAGTAAAGTAGACGCTGCCTCCACTCCACCATTGTACACATTCTTGTTCTCCGTGGCTGTGTACACTTTGCTCCACAGGATGTGGACGTAGAACAACACCAAGTAATATCCAGTGGAGTTGAATATCCACCACAGAGACCAGAGCCTCAGATTGGGCCTTTTGACAAAGTTTTTTAACTCCAAGAGCATCTGTCCAAAAACAGAATTCTCTTTGCACGACGGTGAGCATGAAGACACCACTGCGGGCAGTTTGCCGTTCTTTGGGTTTTTTTTACCCAATTCTGGTGCTGTTCCCTCTGGATGTTGAAGGTCTTTCTTCTCCGTGTCAGTCATTTGATTAAAAAACAACGAGCGTTTTGGCCAAGGCAAGCACAGTGCAAGCAGCAGACTGAAACTTACAAATCCCAACGATATAGCGTTGAGTGTGTAAAAGGTAATGTTACCTACAGAAATGCAGACCTGCCCCAGCACTGAGCTGGTGAACACCCCCAAGAGCACGGAGGAGCGTGAGTACCCAGCCACCCGCTGGTAGAAATCTGGTTTGACCAGGGAAAATATATAAGAAGAGTATGCCACCCTGCAGGCCATGGTGATGCCGTAGAAGAACTCCATGAACTGCATTTGAAGGAGGGTGGAACCCAAGAGGAGAATTATCCAGATGATAACTTGACTGATGCCTTGGATGACCAACACTGGTTTGTAGCGCAGAAGATCAGTCAGCAGGAAGGCCGGCACCAGCACGGCCATGTAGGAGTAGGTCAGCACAGGAGTAATCTCATTGGTCACCTGAAGATTTCAAAATCAAAATGGACAATAAACAAAAGTGTATGTGTCGTATTCACCAACAATCACCTGAATTTTTTGTTCTTATGAAAAAGAAATCTGGGGTGTGTGAACGTGGGCTGATTTGATTGTGTTACTCTGTTTTTAACAACATGGCAGACAACACCGACGACAGTTACAGCGTTTCTCATTTAAAATCAAAGGTTTGGACATCATTTGTTTTGCCAAGAAGGATGGAAAGATACATAAAAGCAACGCAATTTACTGACTCTGTAGCGCGACAATCAAATACACTTTAGATCCAACAAACCAGAGTGGGACTGATAACTGGGTGACAATGACGGTGACGCTGGCACGGAAGGAACGACCAGTAGTCAAAAGAGTGGACAGAATAAAACCAATATAACACAAAAGTTTTCCAACCGCAGTTCGGCAATAACTCCGCAAAGTCCAAGGCAATAATGGACTCTATCGCTCGTGATATTGCAAAACAATGTCCTGTGTGACAATCTGGTTACAGGAGTGCTGTCTACAGCTAAACCTTTCTAAAACTGTAGGCATGTATTTCAATGAAATAAGTAGAGAGTCACCTGATCCTGATGGAGATAAAGTACAAATTGTCAATCAGTATAAAATCAAATAAAGCTGCAAAACTTTCTTAATTCTATAAAAAGTGTTTGCATATGTATTTTCTATTGTATGTATGTATGTATGTATACATACAATACAGTAACATGAACTTGGGAATTAAGTTGTCTACTGATATTGAATCGAAATTAACCGAATCGGATCGAATCGTTTAATATTTTTATGAATTGTTTCTGAATCAGATCATAGCCTGTGATGAATCGAGATTTGAATCGGATTGTTATGTGAGTGAAAGATTCACACCCCCATTTACACATACATACACACACACACACACACACACACACACACACACACACACACACACACACACACACACACACACACACACAAAGTTACTCAGAGGACAACTTGACATTGTAGGACTCTTGAAGATGTTTCTCCTCTACTCACATAACAATCCGATTATATATATATATATATATACACATACATACATACATACATACATATATACATACATACATATATACATACATACATATACATTATATATATATAGATAGAGAGAGAGAGGTCAGCGTTAACATATTTTAGTTTGAATTTGTAACTGATGGTTTATGGTCACACTTTAACACAACTGCAAATGTTTTATTTACCCTCCTAAAGGTAAAAGGATTATTGACAAAACTAAGGACAAACCTGCTGTCTGGTGAAGTTCTTCTCAGGGCTGAGAAGATATGGTGTAATGAAGGGCTCCCCTGGTTTGATGGAAGCCATGAATCCATAGATACACAAAAACATCACAGCCCAGTTCCTCTTCCTGGGTTCTATGGTTTCTTCCAGGGGACTTTCAGATGAAGAAGGACCTTCAATCATTTTCTCCACGTCCCCTGGCATAAGAGTTTTTGCATCAACATCTTCAGTTCCAAATGATCCCTCCTCAGCTCTAGATTCATTCCTTTCAGCCAACTTGTCAGCAGCTTGGGGGGCAAACTCTGGTTTCTCTTCAGGTGTGGAATCAGCACATTCTGACATTTTCCTTTTTATGAAAGTAAAGCTCTGACGGAAAGACAAAATGACTCCTTCTAGCTTAGACTTTCAGCGTCTTCACAGGGAGGCCTGGTGTAGTAAAACATTCATGCGGCGGTGGATGAGTGATTTGAGTGCTACATGTGATTGAATACATGTAACAGGAAGTGTTAAACTTTGACCCAGTACCCAGTGACATGGTCTGGATGATCCCCTGCTGCCGAGTCTCCTGCCACTGATAGCTATAGAAAAATAAAACAAAGATGAGTGACTTTACTCACACGACTGTCAAACTCAACACAAACAAGAATATTTTAAGAGATCAAAGACTGACAGAGAAATAAGCAGAGTGGAAAAGTAGCAGTCCCCTCCCCCCCATAGCGTTCGTTACCTAAGCTTTACTGAGGGTGCATTCCACACCAACAACTACGGCAATGTTTTACTGATTCCCAAAATGCGTTTTATTTTGCTGTGTAGGAGAAGATAGAAGTATAACAACACCATACAGTATTTCTGTATGCCATGGGTCAAGACAAGCACTTGGACTGGTAACTTTCTGTCATTATTTTGCACTACAGTTCATTTTTAAATGTCCATGAACACACCAGCTGAAACTACCTAAATTCTACATATATATTATATTATAAGTTGATCAAACATGTTCTAGAGCAGGAGTGCCCAATTGTCACATTGTACTGATTAATTAAGATAGAAAGAATTATTTTTTACCTGCACTATTTATCACACTTTGAAGTTTTATCAAAGATTCAGAAAAAAAAAAAAAAAATTTTTTTTTGCCATTCTGTGAGAACCGGTTTGGAAAATCAAGCAACCATTCATGAGTAACACGTAAAACAACAATATTATTACATAAGAAAATGATGTACGTATAGTGTATAACATCACAGCAGAGTAAAGGAGAATACTTTGTCATTACTACTGTCTATCTACAGCAGCGCTACCCAAAACGTAAAATCTACCAGTAGAAAAAAAAATAATAATAATAAAAAAAGATGCTGATCACTGGGCTAAAGTGAGAATCATATAGGTATTGAGTCAGACAGTATAACATTTGTCCAGTTTATATTGGTAAATAAATTTAGAGTTTTCAACCGAGGAAGATCAATTTAGCCTGGTCATTTAAAAAGTAGCTCACAAGACAAAAAAGTGTGGACACCCCTGTTGTACTGTAGAGGTACTGTATCAGAAATCCAGAAGATAGTTTTCGTACTACACAAACAGTAATGTCAATATAACCCGAACCTACAACAGAAACCGTATTCTCTGCGATTATTGACTGTTCAGAGCTGTAACTGTTTTGTTGTTTATTGTTCACCCATTGCTGAGCCACTTATAAAACACAGCAACAGTCACGTGTCAAGAGACAAAGAACAGAGAAGTCTAAAGAAACGTGAGAGCGAAACTACTTCATGTTCTTGTTCGAATATAATGTCAAATCCTGCCACTGAACATCGAACTGGTGAAGCTGTAAAATAAACAGTGGGTTCTGTGAACCTTTTCCAAGCTGTTAGCAAAGAGGCTAACGATTTAGGACTAAATCAAATGTATACTCACGTCAGCTTTGTTTTTTATATATATATAAGGCACAAACCAAAGAAAAATAATATAGAGGGTGCAGAAGACAACTCCCGAGGACAATGAGAATATTACTGACGCGAGAACTTCACCGACCTCATGTGTCTGGTGTGACAGACCTTATAGACCGCGGAGTGCTACTGCAATGGATTGTGGGACATGGAGTTATTTCTGTCTTTTACGGCCGGAGAAGTCTTTGTGTGTTATCAATATTTCCTAGCAGCAAAACAATAAATTGTTTCTATTTTAATATTGTATTTATTGGATAATACAAAAATACATTGATGATTCAATGTAAGCTGTATATTGAGAAAATGTAAAGATTTAATTTAGTTTTAATTTATTTTATTTCATTTTTATTTTTTTACAGTGTGGCTACTAAAGACTCATACTTACGACAATGACCCAGGTCAACTGTGGGACAGAGGAGGGCGGGGACAATAATCATTGTTGGGACTGTGACTGTCACGTGATCTGACGTCAGCATTAATCCAGTGGCAGAATAACTCACCATGGAAATATTAACTTAGTCAGAGATCATTAATAAAAACAACAACATCTTGTGAAGGAAACAGATCAACACGAAGTAAAGAAGAGAGAGAATGAAAAAAAGTCATTAAACTGAAACCCAATAACAAGCTAACAAAACCACAGTCATACTATAGAATCTCTTTTTAAACAAGTTCTTAGAAATCTAGAAAAGAACCTTAGTGGCAACCTTGCAACTGGTGGATTTCGATTCAAAACCATTCAGAATTTGTCTCCTCTACCATGTATCACTTTAAGTCTGATCAGATAATCAGAGTCAGTGGCCTTTTTTAGGGGTTTCTACAGCGAGTCAACATTTTCCATCTCCCCTTGTCCTCTGTATCCTCAATTCTAACTCCAACTACCTCCATGTCCTCCCTCACTGCATCCATCAATCTCCTCTTTGTCTCCTACCTGTTAGCTCCATCTCTAGGATCATTCTTCTACCATTGTATCCACTGTCCCTCCTCTGAACATGTCCAAACCATCTCAATCTGTCTTCTCCAGCTTTTTCTCCAAACCTCCCTGTCTGCGTTGTCCCTCTAATCACCTCATTCCCGATCCTGTCCATACTTGTCTCTCCTAAAGAGAATCTCAGCATCTTTAACCCCTCCACCGCAGCATTCTTTTACTCTGTCCCTGTGAAATAAATAATCTAATAAAATAAAAAGATAAAAATCCATCAGCAAATGTACCAGGATTTGCATATCTAATAATAAATCAACGTGGAGGACACTGGGGGCTAAAGATTCTTTATTTAATTCCTCTCACAGCAGGACTCTTGCGTCTTCACTGTCCTCTCAGGCGTTGTCTCAGCAGAGTCAGGATGTAGTTTTGATTCTCAATGACCTTGTTGAGTTTTTGGATCACCTCTCCATGACTCCCTGTGGAAGAGTTTGAGTTACACATACAGCAAAATTGTCAGATCATATTGTGATAGTTGAACAAAAAAAAATGGAACATGAAATTAGTTAGTTAGTTATTTCACCTCCTTCATCTGGTTTGTCACTGGGTTTTACCGCTGATAGAGAGAACACAGATTTAGAAATGAACAGTTGCCAAGATGATTTTATGGGTCAGACCACAGACTTATGTCAGTAATGTGATGAGTGATAAGAAGTACCTGGATGTAGAGCATCTTCAAGGTTAAAGCCAATGTCATCTGAAACAAAAGATTTCATTTTTTTTAATGAAACAATTTCCTCCACCTGTGGTTGCATCACCTAGGATATCTATACTTTCAATGATCTGGACTGACAGAGTGATGATCTTGACAATTTCCTGCAGTATTACAAGATATTTTACAATAAAAGAAATAAAAACGATGGTGTTTGCAGAGGTTTGAGCTTCCTGCACAGTTAATACCTGGTACTGCCCCCTGAAAACTGTTTTTGTAGGCAGTTAAAAGTCTTTCAACTCTTGTTTGAGGAACCTTCATCCATTCTTCCTTACTTGAGTCTCCAGTTCTTTGAGATTTCTGTGTTGTCCATTACAAACTGCTCTTTTAAGGTCTGTCAATTTTCTATTACATTGAGGTTAGGAGATTGTGAAAGCCATGACAAACCCTACGCCTCTTGATGTAATCAACCATGGATTTTGTGGTGTGTTTAGGATCATAATCCATTTGTAAGATCCTCTCTTTAACTTTGCTTTTTCAATATGGCATTAAATTAGCTAAAAATTTAAATTTAATAAATTTTCCTTCAACTCGTCAAATGTTTCCTGTCTCCCTGGCTGCTACACAAAGCCCATAGCTCTACGTAATCTATTTTACCCTCATTGAAGCACAGAACTTTTTCCAGAATGCTTTTCCAATCTAATAAAATATTGACTAACCTTTCTTGCCAGCTGGTTTGGAGTCCGAGGACGTCCCTGTGAAATGGGGTGCATCAGTTTGACATGATTCATTTATTGGTCAGATTAGGCTGAAGTTAATTTTTTTTAGTTTAATTTGCACATTAGTCCACAGTCCCTTAACTGCAGTGGATTAATATCCACTTACTAAGGTGTAACAATGGATATTTTTGGAAACCTAAAATAGTAAAAGCTTCTCCAAACAGCATCACATTTTTTGTTGTTTCTAATAAAGCCAATTTGAAGTTATATATTTGATTATTTTGCGTACGTACCCTTCCATAGACCAAAAAAGTTAAACCCTGATTTCTGGGTATCTGTAAACACAAAACAAAGGTGGTTGATAGATACACTTCACAAACAGTCAAACACATGACAGTCTGAGAGCCAGGGTGACCGAGAAGAAAAAGGAAGGTCGCACTTCCCCCGTAGATCATGTATTGACAGAACGAGAAGGTTGATTATTGATCACTCACCACCGTTAGATGTGTCACCAAGTCGCCTTGAGGATCCTGTAGTGGGACATTTTCAGTCTTGAACATTTACAACGTGAGAATATCACTCATGCTGTAAGGTCTTTAGTATAACCATATTTTCTATCTATCTATCTATCTATCTATCTATCTATCTATCTATCTCTCTCTGTCTTGCCTTCTGTCGTCAGTCACTTTTGTCTGTCTCTCTACCTATATATGTGTAATTCTATCTGCCTGTCTGTCACTTCAACTGATAACACTCCTTTGTAAATAACGTTGAGAATTAAGTAGAAAACCATAAGAGCTCTTTTGTATGATGTGACATCTTGAATTTAAGCAGTTGGTTTGTGATGAAACTAAGTTAACTTTTAACTTTAAATACCAATTACTTAGTCACTTTTTGGTCAATGTTAATTGACACACACATGTAAAAATCATGATATTCATGTGTCAGAAGTCAAGCTACTTCATAGTGCAGTGCATATCAATTACTGTGATCAGTTTTTAGTTAAATATATTAAACATATTAATAAAACCCTGACTTAGACTGACTACGAGAACTAACCCTGAAGGAGAACCTGCAGGTGCATCGGTCTGGACTTACCTTCCACTGTCACTGTGGCGATAACAACAAGCAGGACAGTCAGTCGCAGGTAACCGTCCATTTTACACTGTGATCCTAACTAACTCGACTAAGTTAACAACAACAGTCTACTGGTACCTTCCCAGTTCACAGAGGTGTTTTTATAAGACTGACTGTGTCTATAGGAGGGGTCCATATTGTGAAATTCTGGTGTTTATGATGAAATGTGGAAAACAGATTAGTTAAACCTCTGAGATTAAGTCACGTCAGACGGTAAATATTACTGATGTTCAATCTTCTTAGTGTCTGTTATGGAAACAAATGTCATTATGTAACATGTGTCATGTTGATGACACCTTGTGTCTGGAATAAAAGGTGGTGAAGGATTTTGACGGGGAGGAAATAGGAGATAAAAACAAACAAACAATAACAGAGGGAGGTACAATTAGACTGTCTTTCGTAACACAGACTGTTGGACTGTATACATTGACCATCCAACTGCTATAAACTACAAATCTAGAGTTCTTGAAAACACCTTTAGTGAATAAATGTGTTCTCTGGTAAAAAAGGTTATGCATTTGTTGGAAGTGTCAGTTGAGGAAGTGGGTCCACAAGGCTTCAGGTTCTAATCCACCAGTTGCCAAGTTGCTCTGATCATGGCACCATCCTGACACATAACTTCCAGTTGACTCACCACCAAAAAGAAAGGCTCATAGTGTCCATTTGACCAGGTTACAGATACCAGATGAAGATGAATGAATGCATTTTTGGGGTTAAATTTCTACTTAGGGTGATTGACTTCCAGTGGGCTCACCACCTGCAGGAAGGGACGGTACGGTGCAATGTGATTCGGGTGGCAGTTGTAGAGACTGCTGCCCTGCGACCTGTTAATGGATAAACAGATGTGACAGCACAAGTGGCAGAAATACATCAATATCAATCGGAACATAAAGATACACAACCGCATAGTGTTTAAACCTGGGTTTAATTCCAATTTTTAATTCTAATTAATTTTTTTATCCAGAGATGGATAAAATAGAGGTCATGTTTTTTATTCTTAATTTACTATAAAAATTATTTCAACTACAGGGTGTTATCCTGAGGGATTTACAGTATTAATTGAAAATAAATGGGTGCACAGAAAATCAATATCCAACCAGAACATTATCCCAGTCTCCAAGCACACAGTAACTGCATTCGATGAATCTCTAGAATCAACAGAGTCAGGAAGTCTCAAACAAAGATTCTGTATAATCTGTATCTGTATAACAAAACTGATTAAGTTGCAAAATATATTTTCAAAAGCTTCACAGAATTTTGCCCCGCTTTTGACTCGAGACGGACCAGGAGCACAGGAGACGTTACTGATCAATGCCAGAGCAGCCATTAAAAGTAAGCAAAAAAGTAAAATACAAAACAAATACATCAGTCACTTAGTTCCACAAAATATACTTGTCACATTCAGGATTAACATCATTTACTTTAATTTATTATATAATTTTGAAACTACCTTTATGCAATATCTTACAATGTCAGACAGGACATTTGAATTCCCAGTCATGCTGGAAGCAACAGAGATTGGTACAGATTAAGAGATTTGTACACTTTATCAGTCAAGTTCACAGCGTGATTCATTGACTGAGCCATAATATGTTTTATTTGCGTGAATATTCCAGCTATTTAACTTACATGAACTGCTAGTTTGTTTTTATAAGGCATTTCTTCTTTTCTAAACATAAATGTGAACAATCTGAATGTAAAGTCACTATTGTCAGGTCGATATTGAGCTGCAGAGATGAACAAAATGTTTGTAGTGTTTCTCTTTCCGCTGTGTTTTTCCTGATGATCGCAGCCGTTTGTCTCATCACAATGACGGAGGGAGTTGATGTTAGAGGACATTAAACAGTTTCTGCAATAAAGTGGACATTGCAGCAAGATGATGAGGTCAGTGAAAGATCCACAGATAACTACGTTTGGATAGAATGTGAAGGATTCTGACTGCACAGATCATATGTGCATGGTGATTCATGGGATTGATCCCTCACACAAAAAGACACAAAAAGTGTCTGGTTTAATCCACAGTTCAGCCAACAATCTTCCCTGCTCTTTCTGTTGGTCTTGTGTCCACCTCTTCTTTAGTGCAGCATGTCCACAAAGGCATCGAACTCATCAATATTTTTCTCATAAATGGCCAGTTTCTCTGGCAGCGAGTCCTGCACAGACACATTATTAGACAAGTTCAGAATGGATGCACAAATATTTGTTTACTCTTGTTAAAAAAGATAAATAAAAAAATCTCTTCTACCAGGTCATTTGCCATTGACTGAGAGCTGGTCTGCGACGAGAGACTGGCCAGTTGTGGTGGGTTCTGGAACTCTCTGTAGAATGTGCCGAGATCCATTGGTAACAAGTCGTCTTTAGAGAATGCAGGTTTCTGTAAACACAGAAACACAATGCATTGTGGTCAGTTATATTACTGTATTAAATACTACAGTACTAGCAACACTATAAAAAACTATGAACAAATTAATAAAATAATGAAATTGTATTTTTTTTCCTTTCAGCTTGTCCCTTTTTTTGGTGGTTGCCACAGCAACATACAATTTTTGTAACCTCTACTCTAACTCCAACTTCCTCCATGTCCTCTCTCACTGCATCCATCAATCTCCTCTTTGTCTCCTACCTGGTAGCTCCATCTCCAGGATCATTCCTCTACCAATGTATCCACTGTCTGAACATGTCCAAACCATCTCAATCTGTCTTCTGTAGCTTTTTCTCCAACCTTCCTGTCTGTGTTGTCCCTCTAATCACCTGATCCTGTCCATCCTTGTCTCTTTGTTCTATTAACAGACCAACTGTTGGCCAGACTACATGTAAGATAAAAAAAACTCAACAGGGTTGGTGGGTGGTATAGTGAAAATAAAATCATAAAAACAAACTTCAGGAACATACAAAGTCGACCATGACAAAATCGTCCTGATTCCCAGACCCCTCTGAGCCTTGGGAGACGTGACTGGCCTGCAGGGGTGACAAGGAGGGGGGAGAGTCTGGAGGCTGCACCTGAAAACACACAAGCCATCTTAGTGAAAAAAAAATATAGAAGAAAGGACAAAAACAGAGAAACAAATGAGTGCTGTTATGGAACAAGCAAAGGGAAAACATCTCTTTGTTGTTTACCATAGGATCACTTTCTCCAATGTCCAGACCTCGAGGAGCAAAGGCTGCAAATGGCAGGTCCAGACTGGCTGCTTTTATCTACAATCACACACAGTAATATACACAATAAAGATGAGAAGACACAATGGCTGCTTCAGCATTGAATTGTAAAAAAAAATGATGAAGTGAATAGTAAATACATTAAAAGTACATGTCCAAGACATATCAGGAAAATGGCCATTACCTGATTACTTGGTTTATTAACAAACGCTCCAACTTTTCTTGAAATGGCATTAAGAGATTCCACTGGGTCACAGGGACTGAGGCTCTGCCTCTCTGCAGCTTTTCTTTCTTCTTCACTCTGAGACAAACCTTTGTCATCAGCGCTGGAGGGAAAGACAAGTCTTTATCGTGGAGTGTCACCAATTTCCTCATATTTACTTAGAAGACAACATGCCAGAAAAAAAGGTCACCTTCTAAAAGCTGTGTTGGGGGCTTGCTCCACTGTCAGATGGACGTCCGCTTCAGGGGGAGGGACTGAGGTCAAAACATTGCTGTATTTTTTTCCAGGATGTAACGCCTATATGGGACAAAAAATGTTTGTGAAACGTGTGGCCTATTTTTTGTGGCGGGAGCAACTGAAGGACAACATTACCTGGTTTGGATTAGCAGCTGGATGACAAAGCTCTGCAAGGGGTGGATAGTAAACCCTTGATGTATAAAGCTAAAGAGAGACCAAGAGGTCAATCAGTAATTTCATAGGGAAAAAATAACAGGTTAACAAGGTAATGACGGTAGGAGAGCATCGTACCTGAGAGGGTGGGGATGTGGAGAATGAGGTGGTGCAGACCTCCTGAGAATCTTGGACTGCTGCTAATTGACCCACGTCTTCTTTGTCTGGAGCTCTGGGTGTACACGGAGGACCAATCACATGTTACTTGCTTAACAATGATAGAGACATTTTACTGGTGTTTCTGAGTCAAGCTTTTATCAACACATGCAGGAGTCTTTTTTTTCTTTCCCCCCCAATTCTACCTGTAATTGCAGGGTTGGGCCATGTTAGCAGGACGCTGCCCCCCACAGGGAGAATCCACAAAGTGATCCACTATGATTCCAGTGATAGGAGGTGGTCTTTCAAACTGCCTACAGAGGGCGACATAACAACAGATGACTTCTATATATGTCCATGTCAATAGACAAGCTGTGTCCACACTTTTTTGTCTTGTGAGCTACTTTTCAAATGACCAGAAGTGATCTACCTAGATTGAAGACTCTTAATATATTTACCTATATGTACAGGATATGTTACTCTCAACATTATGTTATATATATGTGTACTGTTTAACTCAATACCTACTGTATATAATTCTCGGTCTAGCCCGGTGATTAGCATCTTAAAATCTAATTTTTATTTAAGGATCTACCAGCACTCATTTGGAGATCTACTGGTAGGTCCCGATCTACCTATTGGGCACCTCTGGTTTAGACTGTTAACCACACACATCTGCACAACTTTGGACAGAATTTACTTCAACACCTTATCATTATGTGGCAACAAAGTCAAGACACTTGTTAATACAAACACATATTCCCCAAAACAACAAATATTTTCTTTAGGTGAAGTGTAGGAGTTACCTGTTTGACATGAAAGCTAAATTGGTACGGTAGGCACAGGACAATGTGACTGTGCCCACTGGAGTACTGACCACACCGACACGCACTGTCTGGAAACCTTAAAGGGCAACAACATCAATTAATCATATACCTTTGATGTCATTATTCAAGTAATTAAGAATTATTACAACAAAAACGGAAATAATGATTCTGACACAATGCAAGATAAAATAAGTTACCTTCCCCTAATCCACTCAGCTGCACTTCTCCAAAGTATATTCTAGACAGAAGAGAGAAAGAGAAGAGTCAAAACCAGAACACTGACTATGAATTATCACTTTTGCAGTACGGACAATCACCATAACAGACCTGAGCACCTCTTATCATTTGGTGAGACAAATAAACATGCAGTAGAAACCAGGGAGTTCTCTCACCTGTACAGCATGACAAAATCATGTCCCTGCTTTCTGGATAGTTTGTAGGCTGGTGTTACTCTCGTGACGGCCAAGAGAGATTTAAGGAGGACAGACAGACGGTTGTATACGGTATAGGACACCTTTATGTCCTTATCACACCTGCAGCAGACAAAAACACATTATAAATGCATAGAGATTTTTCATATTTTATACATTACTGTTTTATTCATTGTTGTATATGCATGTATGAACTGTAATGTGGTGGTTTTTACTTTTTAAACATGTTTGTAAACACATTTCATGGCTTCAGCTGATATCTAACCTAGTTTTGATATTTTTTAAATATGCAAAAGGTGTATTTATTATTATAATATTATTTATTATTAACAATGGGATGTACCAGAGATACATAGAATTTTATATAGCCTAGTTTTGAAAATTGTTACTCACTTCTCATTGACTTCCAGGCACCAGGTCTCCAGTTCCATTGAATCACCCTGTACAGAGCAAAATGAAAAATAAAATATGACTAAGTGGATGTCAACTTGGCAAAGGAAAAAGAGATTTATTATTATGTCCTAAAATATTTTTTAATGATACAGTTGGCAATCTCAGTGTTTTTTAATTTTGGTTTGGATATATGATTCAACTACTGACCAAAAGACACTGATTTATGGTGGAAGGAAAACACACAACCTCAAAAATACATGTGTAAACTTTTACTCTAGAACAGTGGTTCTTAACCTTGTAGGAGCTACTGAACAGTTTCAGTTGTGCATTCACCAAACCCTACTTTAGTAGGGTGAGTCGGTGTGTCTTGACCGCTGCGGTGTCTTGACCTCCACGGCAGAGGCTCCACTGAACCCCTAGGGTTCAATCGAACCCAGGTTAAGAACCACTGATCTAGCACAACTCTGGTGGTGGCTAGCAATTATTTAAACGAGGCAGAACCGCATTGTAGAATCTGCAGTCATAAGACCTGAATGCCTTTAGTGTTCTAACTATTGTAGGTTTATACAGTACAGCTTGTTTCATAGCTTGAATGTTTGCTGTAACAAATCTATGATAATATTTGTTTTACTATTATAAGATGCAGACAATCTTTACCTCAGACGTCTTTAGAGAGATCTCAACACACATGGAGCGTCCCATGCCTGGGAGTTGGCCAGCCAGAGCCTTCTTAGCTTCATGAGTGACTTCAGGTATGTCTTTTATTGCCAGATTGAACTGGATACAAAATTTGATTCATTTAATGTACAAGATATTAAATGAGACTCGATATGTGTACTGTGTAAATACAAACACCAAGGATGTGGAGATAGAGAAAGTAAGTTAGATGAAAAAAAGGACAATAGATTATTTTCACTATTGAGAAATGAGTATGTATGACATGTATGACAACATGGAGTGAAACTAACTTTGGTGCACAGTGAATATTGGATTAAGTGCTTGTGTAGGAACAGATTAAAATAAAAATGTAAAATAAAATGTAAAAATAATGTATATTTTGTCATTTCAAATCTCAAATAACACTCATATCAGGTGCACTAACAAGACTATGACTTTTTATACTAAACCTAAATATATTTACCCAGTCTGATCCTGTGGGTGATGAACATGACCGAGTGCTGATTTTCTCTCCAAGACGGGCTTGGACAATCACCTGGACAGTCTACAGACATACACACACAACTTGTTTAAAAAAGGTTATATACAGAATAATTCAGTGAATAGGTCAAAAAAACTTAATTGTGAGTATTTGTTTAAAAAGAAGGATAGAGAAGCACTAATTTCTTAGTCTAGTAAAACATGTTTTTGGTTAATAGTCAAAATAAGGCCTGGAACATTATTTTGACTAACGGATCATAGGTGAATGTAAAATTTGACTCACAGGCCACGTCACGTTCGGAAAGATTGAGTATTTTTGTGAGTAAAGTATTGAATATTGGCCATAATACTAAAATGCTTTTAGCCTCTTATAGAATGACAAAAAATAGTACTAATCTTTAACTATCTATTGGGCAAATGCTAGCTTTGCAGGGCAAAGGGAGATGTGTGATGATAATATAAATTACTGTATAGGTTAGACAACTTTAGCAGGCCGGATTAAATAGGCAAATCGGCCACATCCGGCCCTCAGGCCCTAGTTTGGCCCGATCTGGTCAAAATGGTCACTAATCACAAAAGAAAGCTCTCCACATAGAAGCAAACAAAAGCACATTTCACTGTCCCAGAACCACAGACGTTAATAATATGTGTTTTATTAGATCAAATGTCGTGACAATAGCAAAATAATTTTACCTTCAAGGCAAAGAACTTGATGAACTTGTCCAAATCCCTTTTATCCTGGGGACTTAGTTCACTGTCCATCCTGATCTGGACGAACACCAAGCAAGACATGTGGTTAAAATGAACAGAAGACACAAAACACCGTTTCCTTGTATATTTCCAACATGCGACTTATTTGTAGACGTAACGATAAATAAGCTATATATAGCATGTCAACATATCTTTTAAGAAATGCGTTACTGCTGCGAGCTATGATGTCAGGCCCCTACGTTGGTATAAAACTGTGTGACGAAGAGTCACAGTCAGACATGTTATGCCTGACAGTTAATTACATTAAAACATTTGCTTATTTACGCGAAAACAAGTCAAAATGTTATAATATATTCACAGAAACCGACGAATAAACACAGTTACAGGACAGTGGCCAATGCTAGAAAGCTAGCTGAATACGTCAGACGTTAGGTCAGCAAAACAGAACTTCCATTACCTTTTTCCTGTAACATAAAGGAAGAAGAAAAGTCGCGTTAAACCCCCCAATAAATTAATAGCCTTGACAAAGCTTCACACAGGACACGTAAACAGAACTCATGTGAACGGCTTCAGTTCAGTGCTACATCCGTTTGCCCCTTTGACGTGTGTTTGGGTGGCAGTCATTTCACCAAAGCACTTTCGCTTGTTATTATAAAATGTATACGCATCGTTACCTATTGTCAGTTTACTCTAAAGCATTTATAAAATAATTAATATTAATCTAGATTTTTATAATCAAATAGAACATGTTAAACGGAGAATGTAGAAAATCTCAAATTTCTCGAATATGTACAAGCGATAATTAAATTGTGTTCTCGTGGGTTTTTGTTTTGTTTTGTTCGATTAAAGGCTGCATGACTTCGGTAAAGTAAATGGCCGTTTACACCTTTTATTCAAACACGTTGTGTGTATAATTTATAACTCGAAAGTCAGAAAGAATATTAAAATCGCGTCAGTGTCGATAATATTTGGGTAAACGCATGCTAGCATGTACTGTGTAAGCAGAGACTGCTGATTTGGTAGTGGAACTGACTAAAGCTTTATATTGCCCTGATTGCTTTGGGTTTTTGTTTCTTGTTCAACTTTCCATAAAACAAACGACATAATATACCATCAAAACATTCCTTTTAGCCTTTGATATTAGGTTCAGATGTAACTGTCGATGTTAGGGCTGTGAAATTCATTGACCTCTGCTCATTTTATTGTAAAGTTGAGCAAAATTGATTGCCAGTTGGTTTCATACTCCAATAACACACTTTTTAAAGTTAGAGCGTTGCATGTAGTCTACATTTTACTTAAAAGGTAACATTGTTTTTTACTTCTGTTATATAGAACATGAAATCACCTTAATTGACTACTTAAGGTTATTAATTCCTGTTTGATTATTTTTCCTGGCTTCTTTCTAAGTTGGTGGAAAGAAACAACAGATTTGGAGAATCCTAGATGGAACTATAAAGCCTCCAGTATGGCCATCCCTATTGCTATTCTGGATTGTGATCTATTTCTTCATGGTCAAGATCATAAGACCCTGGAACGCTTTGACCTGAATTCTGTATCTGATGACTTCCTGCTTGCCCAGTTTGGTTTTTCTCGAGAGTTCATCTTGCATCTGGTCAACTTACTGAGAGAAGTGAGTTGGTTGTCATCATTGGCTTCGAATATTTGCGTGATTAAAATGTTTCACGTGTTTTCTACTTTTTCCTAGGATCTCTCCCGACGTACTCTACGCTCCAGAGCCATCAGTCCAGAGGTCCAGGTGTTAGCTGCTTTGGGCTTTTACACATCGGGGTCATTCCAGACATCAATGGGAGATACTATAGGAATCAGCCAGTCTTCCATGTCAAGATGTGTATCCAATGTGACCAAAGCCCTTGTAAAGAAGGCTCCTGAATTCATCACATTTAAACAGTATGTTTAACAACTCGATACTCTGGTCTGACATTGACCCTTTGGTCCAAATCCTTTATCATTTAATGGGTTTCAGAGTATAACTCCCAACTTAAAAAGAAAAAAAAACATCATATATTGTGTTTCTTACAGGGATTTTTTGAGCAGAGAATTAAGCAGCCAGAGTTTCCAGAGAGTTGCAGGATTTCCAGGCGTACTGGGAGTGTTGAACTGTGCTCAGGTTTGTAAGAAGATGATGTGTGAACAATTCAGGTATATTTGTTCATGGATACACTACCATTTTCTACAGGTTGCTATCAAAGCTCCAAACAGTGGAAACCCTTCATACGTGAATAAGAGAGAGTTTCATTCTGTTGGCTGTCAGCTGGTCTCTGATGCTCAAGGATTGTTACTTAGCGTAGAAACCTACTGGCCCGGTGGACTGAATGAAACCGAAGTTCTAGAAAAGTCTGCTCTCTACAAACAGCTGACAGGCATTAGTGATGGTTGGCTGCTGGGTGAGATAAATGTTTTCACAGTGGTTCTACAAAGTCAAGGTCGATGGCTATTTAAGGTTAATGTAAATTAAAGTATTTATGTGTTTTCTTACTAAGGTGACTCTTGTTACGCTTCAAGGAGGTGGCTAATGACCCCAGTGAATATTCCAGAAACCGAAGCAGAATTTCAGTATAATCTTGCCCATGCTGCTACACATGAGATCGGGTACCAGACCATCAAAGCCTTGCAGACCAGATTCCGTTGTTTAGACAGCACCAAAGGATACCTGCAGGTATTCTGTTGTGTTTTCTCTGCACGCTTCACTATTATTAACCCGATTTTTTTTTAAGTTTCAGTTAAAACAAAATCATATCAATATTTCTGTGCAGTATTCTCCAGAGATGAGTTCTGCCATTGTACTGGCCTGTTGTGTTCTTCACAACACCTCCATGCAGCATGGAGTCGCCTGCACTATGTTGAAGACAGAAACTCAAGATCAACACAAGAGGCCTGAAGAGTGTGACAGCGAAGGAGAGGAGCTAAGAAGAAAGCTTATAAGCAAACACTTCAGCTAGAAACGGCATTAACCACTGGTGGACATCATCAGTACAACTGTTTACATGATAAATGTTGTTTAGCTGGGTTGTTGTGGGCATCAGTCTTCATGACCACCACCCAAATCACACGGCACCATACCAGTCCATATCTGCCAACTGTCATTTAAATTCCATTGAAATCTAGCCAAACCTATTGAATGAAGAACACTTGGAGCGATAACAGGACAATCGTATGAAAAAAGAGAAACGTACAAAGGTGTTTGCTGATGCAGTTTTTATATTTTGCTGGATTCTACTCTACGAGCTACTATAGGATAACAGGTTAATGTATAGAGAAACATGCAAGAACAGATATTTACAAACATCCACCATCAACGATACTGTTTTTTTTTTCTGTCAGGGCCAGGTTTCATATAATCATCTTACAAAACAATCATTGGAAAAAAAAGTTGAATTATGAAATTATATAAAATACAAGGGTACAGCCAATGTAAAATGAAAATAAATTACATTAAAGGTGAACGAACAAGATGCTGGATGTCACATTTGCAGTGAAGACCGACAATTAACCCAAACATTCAAGTTAAACAGTAAATGCATTCTTTTCTTTCCTTCTTAAAAGTATTTTTTTTAAGTCAATAGTATATTTTGTCTTTGACCACAAATTTATTTTAGGTATGCTAACAAATCTCTTTTGTAGAGATGATAATTCTTGTTTTTTATATTTAAATTTTACAACAGCGTCTGTTTAATTTGTCTGGAGGTCATTTTGCTTTAACACTGCGATAAATTGTTCTTTAAATAAAATTCTGAAATTGAATGATGCCTAACCCTGACCTTTAAACCCCAAATACACAATTTTTGGTCACACCTTACCTTATTACGTTGAAGTTATCAAAGTTTATTATATTAATGATTTGATATATTAATTATTTACCTTATTTGCACTGATATGGTGGATGAGAAGAAGTTTAATAATAATTCGAGATACAGTATGTACATTTTAAAAAAGACACTTTTTTATCTATTTACTACATATAATCTTCCAGGTCTAGTGTCAATTTAAATTTTGATATTATTGATATTCTTATACAAAATTCAGCTGAACTGAATTTTAAATATTAAAAATTTATAAACTAAAGTATTATGATATATATATTGTTTTTAAGATTTCTTTATAAGAAACAAAAAATAATTAACGGTGACAAATTCATCATTTTACACCATATAAATAAAACACCATAATCTGTTTCACAACATCTTCACAATAGCCTTGATTTCACAAAATATTTTTTTTTCTTTGATGCTCAGAATATATTATCCTTAATACAATAAACCTCGACGCCCTAAAACATAAAATCATGCAGCGAAATGCACAAAGCACTTTGAGACTTTGAAATGAAATTTTGGACAATATTTACATGAATAAAAAGTAAGAAAGGAAAATGAGCACTGACAGAAACAGAATTAAATGGTTAAAATATAGTTCAACTCCAATTGCTGTGTAATGCGTTTTAAACAGTGGTCCCCAATCATTTTTGTACCATGGACAAGTTAACTGGTATCAGCCGTTACTGCAGACCAGGGTTAAAAAAAATCATCCTTTTAAACAGATGTTTTTTATTGGAGTCTGAATTTTCTATATAAAAAAACAGATTATCTTTAAATAAAAAAAGTACAGGGATGTGACTGGATTATTTCTGAATTAAGTAAAATAGTAAAATTGAAGTAAATTTTTTTTCACTGCAGCCTGCTGTAGAATGACCTACTGAATGGCACCGGTCCCTGGACCAAGGTTTGAGGACCCCTGTTTGAAAAAAAAAAATATATACGGTGGTACAGACACCCTTTCAAGTGTAATTTACTAATATTGATTAGAAGAACTGATAATTATTATACACCACTGAAATGAATAATTGCAATTTTTAACTGGCAAAATCTGAGTAGAGGAAACTGCTTTCAGTCTTTACATCAGCTAATTTGGATTTGTGATCAATTTTCTCATTAAATTTAACAAGACAAGTTAGGAAAATACTAAATGACCAATTCATTGACACAAGTTGCTGATCAAGCTTGAAAATCAATATTAAACGTGCATAAAATTTTAATTAGATTTCTTTTTGCATGACACCATATTTCCCACAGCTCCCATTGGTAAACCTGTAATTGTTTATCTATGAAATTGTCTGGACGTTGCACACGTTTCCAAATGATCAGTAATGAACGGTAACAGTAGTACAGGCTGTGGTAACGTGGTGAGACATTAGTCTTTTAAACCATATTTGATGCATGGAATGAGCATAACATAAAGTGGATTTAAAGTGGAAGAGAAGGCAGAGAAGGTAAGTGCTTTGGCTGTGACAGATGAGCAAAAAAATTGACTATACAACGAACAGCACTAATCTAATGTGGTGTTCTGCTTGTGTCCAATTTTATTTACAGGAATAGGATTCAAGAACTCTTAAATATTTACACTAGATCAGAGGTGGACAAAAAGAGAGGTCGTGATGTCGGCTAGTAAAACTCTGAGACTTGGAGAGTCTTTGATTGTCTGTTGACACAGAAGCAAAACAGGAATATTGATCGCATTATAACCAAGATGAGAATTAAATTAAAATTTCAGTGAAGTTGGGCAATTTCTTTCTCACCTCAGGTCTACATCCGGCACAACTGTGCGGTTCTTCTGGGCGTCAGCAGTCAAATGTCTCGTATCGTAGTTGACTTCTGACTGTAGCCCACCTCCTGTGGACGTCAACGAACCCTCTGCAAAGGGGGATTCCTCATTGTAGGACAGCAAGCTACGGGACCTGCCTTTAACACAAACACAGACGAACAATTCAGTTTGAAATGACGGCAATCAATGAGGTTGAAAAAGCAGGTCAACAGTTCATAAAATTCAGAAGGTTTAGTTGTAAACGCACGGAGCTGAAAGATGTTTCATTCTTCAACTGACGAACCACTTCAGTTTCCTATTGATAGTCAGATAGAACAGCAAATATTTTCTCGGTGAAGACAACAACAATAAACTCAAAATGACGCATTGATAACAAGATTCTTTTTATAACTTTTTATACCGGTCCGGCAGCAGAAAGTTACAGCTTGTGTGCACTTGAGAAATCTCTGCATGCACAGTTTATATAGGTAGGAAGATTTTATAGGTAGGAAAATATTTCAGAACAGTGGAAATTTCCTTTTTTCAAGGGGAACACTGATCTAGAGGAATTGAACTACTAGAGTTCCCTCTAACATCAAGCAGAAACTGATGGAGTTCCTGAAGATGAAGTTGAGGAGTAAAACATCTTTCAACTCCAAGAAGACATCCAGTTTAAGACACATTCTACAACAAAAACGCAAGTGTCAATGTGGACTTTGAGAACAAAGGATAAGATGGAATTGTTTACGAAAAGACTGAAAAGCAATGACACACGCAATTCCTCGAACTGCACGAAATAAATACTGTGTAAATGGCTAAATGTATTCTCGTATTTAGCCTAAAATTCTCTTCTGGAATTAGCCAATGAAAATAACAAAACACCAGGAGTATTCATTATAGATAAACACGAAATAAACACAGGGAAATGTCTCATCTAGTTTAGTTGTGTACTACTTTTACTGGTTCTTATTGTCTAAGGATTATCAATCCATGAATCAATGAGTCTAGCCTATTAGGGCCGTGTGGCCAACATTCAGAAGAATTATTCAACAACTCACCCCTACTTGTGGTATAAAGGTCCGATGATGGAAGAGGAGAGGATGGAGTGAAAAGGGACGAGGGTGGACCATTTTTAGAAAAGGAGAGAGGAGAAAGGCAGGACGAGAAAGAGCCCAACACCAGGACAAAACATAGCGCCATCATCTGCAAAAATACACAGGATCAACTGTTATTACACTTCAGGTAGAGATAAACAGTAAAAATCTCTTTTAGTGGGTACGGTAAGATCCAAGTCATTATCAGTTCCTCAGCATTTTGGGAAAAAAACATATATCGATAGTGGCTGATATCAGAATTGAAAAAAAAAAATTGGAAATAAAGCTGAACGTCACCTGTTTTCTAGCGATGGTGACACTTACCATGATGCAGGTCCCTGTCTGAGTGGAGGCTGCTTTAGAGGAGCATAGAACAACTCTCCCCTTAATTAGTGACTGCAGCTTCTGAAGCTGTTGAAGAAGAGACCTGCAGAAGAGAAGAAACAGTAGAAAATGAATCCGTTTCAAGGTTTTTTACCTGAATGATCACCCCAATTTTTCATTAGTCCTTTTTAGAGTCTCTGTGTATGTTTTCAGTCATCCAGGTCATTTAGTCCATAATGGTTACTACAACAGCAACTGGAAATAGTAACGTACTCTGTCCAGTTGCCCTGGAAGTAAACATTTTGTAGTAACCACCATTTACACTGCAACAACAACACAATTTTCTTCTATTTATTACCATACAACCAACTAAAGCACTTTAAACAATTTAAATTGTAATTCTGTACAGTGTCCTGTACAGAATATCAAAAATCCAAAGTGAAGGCCTTAAAAAGGTGTAATAACCTTTATCCACCACTGTGTTCACATCAAAGAGGTTATGTTCATTTAAAAAAATGATAATCTAAATAAAATGTGCACCCTGAATTAATAACATTTATTTAAAAAAACAGACCAAAACCAATGTGTTTGGTTTGCCTTTAGTCTGCAGATGTTTTGGTTCTAGCTTTAGGAATGTTTACATGCTAATGACATTTTAGAGCTTTAGAACTCATGAAAATGACCCTGAAGCACACAGGTGGTCAGTGCTGAGACTTTTAAATGGCTTTCATGCATGATCAGGACTTATGGAGCTAAAGGAATTCTACATAATGTAGTGGTAATTTCCTCAACATGTGATAAATGAGACTTTTACAATAGAATGCCATACACTTTGTCCCACTCAGCAAAGTTTGTCCTAGACATTTTTACCCCAAAATCCAAAGGACCAGCATAATAAATGTACTTCAAAATACTGGTCAATCTCATCCTCAGGGTGATCTGCTGAGGGTTGGGGGTCATATTCTAAATAAATAATATAGTTTACTTTTCCCAAACTGTTCTACAGTGACCTCCTCTTCTCACATTCAAAGCTCTGTGCACCAGACGATCCAGTCTGGGTTCAGTGTTGTCATACCAACATGACGTTCCGTATCGGACCAGGCTCTCCAAAGTCCGGTAAAATAAAAAACATGATGCTTTTATCCCAACCATATGCTCTCAATTCACAACAGAAGTCTCTGCTGGGAATGAATACACAAGGTCTCAACATGCACATACCAGCAAAAAGTGGAGTCTGAGAAACTGTGAGCTGATCTAAGACCATCTTCTTGTTCTTTTTATCTTTCAGAATTAAGTGGTGACATCACAGAATTTAAAAGACTTCTATTTTTTTTTTTAAAAGTAGGGTGAGTATTACTAGATAATTCATGCAGTCAACTGAGGATGGCAGAGTCATCAGACACACAGTACAGCAACACGACTGTTGATCCTCCTCCCATGACTCACTTTAGTGACTCACTTATAAATTAGAATCTATTTAGGCTCTCTGTCTAACCAGAGCAGAGGACGTGATGGTAAATGTCCTTCACTGCAACATTTTTTGGCCTAAACTTTTAATCTATTTTGTTAGAGTCCTGTTTATTGATATTTTTCTTAGTTTGTAATTGATGTTCCATGTCCTATCTTCCTAAAAGACAAACTACCAACTTAATTTCTTGAATTATTTAGACAAGAAATGCGCTGTTGACCATGTCAACAGCTTAGTCAAACACACAACACCCTGAAGGTGAGTGGAATCAGGTTTACTCGACAGCAAAAACGCTGCTGGCTTTGAATGGAGATGAGAAAGAGGAAGTGTACATGGAGGTAGCTCCAATTTTCACCACCTTTGTAGCACCTCCCAACATTGTTCTGAGTGTGTGAGCTTTTATTCAAAAAAAAAACATTATCAGCACAAAACCTTACTTGTTGGCCGTCTCCAGTTTTTCTACTTTTCGCCACAAGTCACTTTTTTCTGACGTGTAGTTTTCCACCCTGAAGAGGGAACAGACACATGCAGGACAAGAGAAACAGACAAGCACATGTGCCATTAAATGTTGGATGAGATAATTCACTGTTAATATACATTATATATATGTATATATATATATATTTATTTGTCTATCCTATATAGCTATCATATCGACAGTCATGGAAAAATGATTAGACCACTCTGCTGTTTTCTTCAATTCCTTGTTCATCTTAATGCCTTGTTCCACTAAAGGTTTATCACCTGGGGGAAACAATGAACA